>QXEO01000937.1:0-197500 GCA_007115705.1 Dactylis glomerata | reverse complement strand
TCTTACGTGTAAAGGATCCTATATCCATGATTCAAAATTTCCTTGCCAAGCTACATGAAACATATTTCATATACAGAACGCCTGGAAATTCTACCCGGAGCAGGAGATTCAATTAAGTGAGATTCCGAAGCTACAATTTCACCTCTCCCATCAATAGGTTTAGCCAGAGCATTTATAACATGACCCAAGTAAGCCTCGCTCACGGGTATCTGAGCAATTCTTCCTGTTGCTTTTACAAAACTTCCCTCTTGATGCTAAACCATAGCTCTAACTGAGTCAAATTCCATAATTTCTAAGAACGATATGCTTTTTTTCATTTTCCACTGTGAAAGCTTCTCTCAATCCCTCCCTAGTCCTTTCTTTCCTAGGCACAGGCTTACCTAGTTGACCGCCCACATTCATTCATTATTCGTTCTGAGGTGGATTCGAACCACAGCAAGCGCAGCAAGGATTTGGAGTCCAACGCGCTAAACTAAAGCGTCGAGAGACTAAAAGAACTATAGCATGCCAGAAACGGGGAGTTGAGGTGGTTAGACCTATACCTCGAAATGCTCCCAGCATAGGTTCAGATATAAAACTTTGGGTATTCAGGGAAGCTCTTGTTATTCCCAATAAGATTGCCCGATAATAGATCGATTCATCCAAAGCTTGCCCTGCTCGTTCCGCTCGCAATAGTCCGATTAATTCCCCAGGTGAAAAAACATTAGACATTCCATCTTCGGAACCCGCACTTTTGATGGATGGTAAAATGCAAACTGAACCAGTTGTGAAGTCTTGCAAACTAGATCTCTGCCTCGTAACAAAGTTTTAGTTACCCAGTGGTTGGTTAAGTGGGCTAGTTTGGATCAAGCAAATGCCACTTGGGAGGATGCCGACTTCATCAAAGGTCTCTTTCCGGAGTTCTATACAGGTTGGGTGGCCGAATACACTAAATAGGCCTTGTCAAGCTTTCAGCTAGGCTCCATAGCTCTCTTTGTAGCCAAGGCGCAGATTGGCCTGACTCATAATTCACTTTTGACTCGTACTTGATTGGAAAGAATTTGGACCTGGGGACCCTGGATCTATCGGCCTGTCATACTCATTTTCCTATGTGAGGACCCGTCAGCTCACGCTTGAGTGCTTGCCTGTTTTTCTTATTTATTATCGACCCCATCCCCTTTCCAGGGGCCCAGCAAACAAATATATATCTACTCCGGTGGCGCCTGCAGCGTGCCCGAGCCCTGTGGCACTCCGTTGGCCGTTGCTATCGAGTAGTGTTTCCAAGGAACCACTCCTCAGAAGAGATAGATGTATCCCAACCGCTATTGCTCTCGCGTAAATACTTTTTTTACGCGACAGGAAAAAATGACTACGAATTCCCCTTTTTGTTTGCGAATCCCTGTTCCCTTGCCTCATTCATTTTCAAACGATCGAATTGTTATTCCAGAAGCATGCGCACATTCAAGTTATTACCCAATAGGGAGCATTTTCCCGAGAGCTTAACCAGATAATTGGATATCTTTGTGCCCTTGATAGCCATTTCGGAGAATTTCTTGTTTCAAAGAATTTCCTGCTACTATCATATAATATTCATCTCTATTTGGTGATAGATAAACTACTTGTCTCGATTTTTTTTTTTGCTTTCTCAGCAGATATTTCATAAAACGGGCTTTCTATGGATCCCCATAAGTGATCAATTCTCGCATGAATTGCTAAAGATCCAGTAAGTCCAACATTGATTTCTACTAGTTGTTTTCTTGCATATATCCAACCTGAAATACCATTTCGATCCTTACTTACTACCATGTCCTGCAGTTTGAACATGAAACCATAATAATGTTATGAGCGTTGGTTTGTCATTCATTCAACAATAGGTCTGAGAGTTGTAAGTAGTCACTTTGTCAGAATCCAACCATAAGAATAAAACCTGGATAAGTCTCGCCCGTAGGTTACTGATGGGATGCTGGCTGCCGGTATACAGGAAAACCGTGGTGCAGAGCACAAACAAGAATACTGTGCTAACACATATCCCTTATATTTATTGGTTCTACAGAAGATGTATGATAAAGAGCTGGCATTAAGTCATGCAATGCGCTCAGGCTCTGTATTCTAAGAGGAAAGACTCTCGCCAGTATAGATTGTAAAAAAACGAAAGAATGGGTTACATTTTTCATATGCTCTCCTCTTATAGATAGGACGAACAAAGAACAAAGTTTTTCGATCACTTACTTCGCTCGCCCTTTTTTGAACGGAGCGACCGATGCTCTGTCCCAAAGAGACAGGTGAGACTTTGCTTGCCAGCTGAAACTCGGATCACTGGACACGAAAAGGATCAAGTCAGTGACGTAGGAGAGCTCAAGGATTGTCTCTTTCCTCACTTCACTAGCAGCTATGAGTCGAAGGGGTAGACTAGTGATCCTTCTTTTTGAAAAAGGATGGGGTTGGGGTGTATAATAACCCCTTTTTTGCGTATGCCCGGAAACAACTCCTAGCTCAATTTAGGATCAAATGTAGGAACCTCATGGGTAAGGATAAGGTAATGGAATTGATAGAGAAATTCATAGACCTAGGTAGGATAGGAAAATTGATAAAGGGAATAGAGATGATGATAGAGATCATACTGAGAAAGACGAGAATTCTGTACGGGTACAACTCTTATTTGCGCGAAGTGCAAAAAATGCACTCTTTTTTGTCCGGTGTAGTATCAGATCCCAAAGATAGTAAGTTCTTTTTTCCATAAGAAAGAAAAAGTCTTTTTCAAGGATACTCAGTTGGTAGAGCAAAGGACTGAAAATCCTCGTGTCACCAGTTCAAATCTGGTTCCTGGCAGAGAAAAAAAAAGATCTACCGAATAGGTATTGATACAAATACCTTGAGATGGATTGGGATACCTATTCGTTAATAATATAAATAGAGTATGATTTATTCATCTAATAAGTCTATAATTAAAGAAAAAAAAGAAGCACCTGACAAACAGTTGGTTCAGTCCGATTCAGGTGCCCATTCAGGTACCTAATCAAACATGATGAGGACATCCCTACTACACAGCCATCTCCACCTACTGTTGATGATCCTATTGTTGCTGATCAAGATAAGTCCAATGATGAGATTCGGATTGGACCAATTACTCGAGCCCGTGCTAAGTTGTTACAACAGCAGGTGAACTCACTCCTTGCTGAATCTGATATTTATTGTAACGAGAATTTTATACTGCCTAAGTCTTTGTTCATATGTATGATTAGGTTCATTGGAGAGGAAGGGGTTCGAGGGAGCGAGGAGATGCAACACATGGAGCACGACGTGGTGATCAAGCAAGAGAGCGCGAGGGAGGAGAGGGAGGCCGGCGCCACAAGCATGGAGAACATCACCACGTGAAGAAGATCAAGTCTGGATGAGCACGAGCACGTGATGGCGCACTAGGACTGCCTACGACACGATGTCTACACGTCTAAGGCGCGCTACACACATGGCCTGCATGCTAAAATTAGGCCGAACCCATATATGGGTCGGTATGTACCCGTTTGAGTCGAACCGAGTCAGTTTGGGCCCAAACCGGACATGTTTTGGGCCAGGTTTTTGCTGAGGTCGCCCGGCCACCTATAAGTAGCCCTAGGCGCCCCCTCAATTAGGTTTAGACCACGTTTAGACTAAAGAATACTTCGTTGAACTGCTGTAAGCATTCATCTGAATTCCTCGCACCAATTCATCTGGATTTGGTGTTATACTGCTGCAAGTTTAGTGTGATCTGTTGTTACATTGGGAATCAGTAGATTGCAAACTACCGTTTCGTGGTCGACGGCTACGTGCGCAAGTGTGTGGAGTCGTGAATATCCTACAAGGTTTGAGAGCTGTTGCATTGGCATCAGGGTTCAAGCGAGGAGAGTTCATCGGTGACACCAAGTTATCCCCGACAATCATCCGCTGCCATCATCATCATCGCATCGCTCACGAGAAGATCGGGCCACCCCATATCATCTTGGTATCAGAGCGATGTACCGCCCTATTGTATGCAAACTCCACATGCGGCAAACAATCTTCCCACTCCCGCAGATTTTTCTTGATCATTGTCCTCAGCAACTGTGACAAAGTTCGATTCACCACCTCGGTCTGGCCATCAGTCTGGGGATGACATGTAGTGCTGAACAGCAGCTTTGTTCCTAGCTTTCCCCATAAGGTCTTCTAGAAGTAGCTCATGAACTTGATGTCCCTGTCAGAAACAATAGTCTTGGGCACTCCATGCAAGCGTACGATATCCCTGAAAAACAAGTTAGCCACATGCGACGCATCGTCGCTCTTATGACATGCAATAAAGTGTGCCATCTTAGAGAATCTATCCACTACCACAAATATAGAATCATGACCATGTTTAGTTTTTGGCAATCCTAGCACAAAATCCATACTAATATCTTCCCATGGTGTAATAGGTGCAGGTAGTGGTGTATACAAACCGTGAGGCTTCAGCTTGGACTTGGATGTGTTGCACACAATACAGCGCCGCACATACCTGTCCACATCACGCCTCATCCTGGGCCAAAAGAAGTGATCAGCTAGCATGAGTAATGTCTTCTCACGTCCAAAGTGACCCATCAAACCTCCAGCATGTGATTCCTGCAACAAGAGCAAACGCAAAGACGACTCCGGAACACATAGTTTGTTAGCTCGAAATAGAAACCCATCATGTATGTGATATTTCTCCCAAGCGTTTTTCAAAGCACACAAACGATATGGTTCAGCAAAATCATGATCAGTTGCATAAAGCTCACAAAGACTCTCTAAACCAGGAATATTTATATCAAGTTGTGTCAATAACATATTCTTCCTAGAGAGAGCATCAGCAACCACATTATCTTTTCCCTTCTTATGTTTAATGATGTACGGAAAAGATTCAATAAACTCAACCCACTTAGCGAGACGCCTATGCAGGTTGGATTGTGCTTTCAAATATTTCAAAGCTTCATGATCAGAATGTATGATAAATTCTTTTGGCCACAAATAATGTTGCCAAACCTCAAGAACTCTAACAAGTGCATACAATTCTTTATCATAAACAGGATAATTCAGTCTAGCACCAGACAATTTCTCAGAAAAATAAGCTATAGGACGACCCTCTTGCATCAAAACGCCACCTATGCCTATACCACTAGCATCACATTCAACTTCAAATTGCTTTGAAAAATCAGGCAATGCAAGTGAAGGTGCAGAAGTAAGCAAACGTTTCAATTCATCAAATGCATGATCTTGGGCTGCGCCCCACACAAAAGGAACACCTTTCTTCGTTAACTCATTTAATGGTGCAGCAATAGTACTAAAGTCTTTCACAAAACGACGATAAAAACCAGCAAGACCGTGAAAACTTTGTATTTGACTAACATTCATGGGAGTAGGCCAATCTTGAATAGCAGCAATTTTAGATTGATCTACCTCTACTCCATGCTTAGAAACAACATAACCCAGAAATATGACCTTATCTTTTGCAAATCGCAAAATTCAAAACCAAAAAAAAAAAAAAAAAAACAGCGCGCCCATCGCTCGCGCGCCGAAGCGCGGAGAGTGTCTGGGGTCCGGCGCCCCAGCGCTCGCGGCTCGCGCGGCTGCTCGCCCGACCGCGGAGGTTGTCTGGCGTCCAGCGCCAGTTTGGGCCGCTTCAGTTCCGGCCCAATTTTCGTACAGGTAAAAAAAAAAAAAAAAAACAGAAATCACACGCACTCGCTCAGACATAATCTTTTTTTTTTCTGGCCTCGCGCGTAGCTTTTCCAGGCCAGTTCGTTTACTTACACAAGAAAAGAGACAAACTTCTTTGTCCGTTTCGCGTCGCCGTCGCGCTGCCGTGTGTTTCCGGCGTCGTACATCTCTGCCGTTGACATATTTTTCGTCGGTTTCTCTGCCGCGACAGCGTGTTCCCACTGTGTCCACATAGCGTCCTTTCTACACGATTTTGATCGCTTTAGCTACAGCCTGTCTACAGCATCGTGTTAGGAGCTTACCCATACGAGACTAGCTACTTCGTGCTCATCAGGCTGCTGCCGTGTGCGCAATCTTGTGCCTGTTCATCGAGCCAGTGCTAGCGTCTCTCTTGTGCATTGCAACACGAGCTATTGTGCGTTGTCACTTATATCTTTTGAGCTCTTTTTCAGAGTTGCTTTGCCTCGCTTATCTCCACCGTGTGTGTTTCGTGGGTCTTGTCATACGATCAGCACTAGGACTTGTTTGCGGTGTACTTAGGATACCATACCTACAGCTCCACCATATATTCCTGGTTTGTCGTGTGATCGCTCTTATACCCTCGGTATTCACTTCATCACATCCGTGCACGAGCTTGATACTTCGTTCTGGTAGGCACTACTATTCACTTTGGAACGGTAAGATTACCTTTTCTTGTCAGTTTTTGAGTGAGTTGTGAGCGGCACCACACGTGTTTTTGATTTCGTGCACTAATCTACTAATCATGTCTACTAGTGGTTATGATGTGATGCAGGAAAAAGATGGGGATACACCGGTGGTTTGGACAGACTTTGTTGGACTGCGCACTCATCTGGAGGGGGTGTTGGATCGTTCTACTGCCGACGCTGTGACTGCACATCAGCAACTCCAGTTCAAAGTGCAAGGCACCGCAGATACTGTTCAAGCTATGCAAGCTCAGTTCACTACTTTCCAGCACAGCATTGATCAGTTGAACCAATCCCTAGCGGAGCTGCGTCGGCCCATTGTACCACCGGCTGTGCAGCCTGCTGCTGACTTTGCTGATGATGATAGTGTCCATGACAATGCCAATCTACTAGGCCCCAATGATAAGGATCACGGCGGTGATCCTATGAGTTTTGTCCCGATCTTTCACAGCGAGTCAACCAGATAGATAATCTTCCAATCACGCGATGAACGCAACCTGAAGAAGAGGAACGAATCCAGCAAGCAACGTGAAGAGAATCAACATGCCTCAAACCTGAGCCTGATAATCCTTGATGAACACAAGAACCTTCACAGCAATATATTTGATAAGATAGATGACGGCAGCGCCGTCCCCGGAGGGATGCTACACGCAGCACACAACTCAATGTTTTGTCTAAAATTCTGAACTCCCAAAACCCTAAACTGCTGGCCTCCTTATATAGACGGCCAGAAAACTATTGGGCTTGGACAGGCCCAAACCCAAAACACAAAATAAAACCTAGGTGGCCCACAACTTGACCTAGCTACGAAATAACATAGGCATGAATATAAATTGCTGACACAACCTTAGACTAATTATTACATATCGTAGGTCTTCCTGGCGTGCCAATATGCAACGAGCTTCCCTCATCTTAGTGGAGTCCTGAAATTGGGCTTCACCTCCTCCTTCGTGCCCATATCATCCTCCCCCCCTTCAAAAAGCGTTGTCCCCAACGCGTGAGGGTCTGCTCGAAAAGGTGGCGGAATATCAACAATGGCACCACGCATATTCGCCGTCTTCAAGTCTTGCTTGCCTTCCTCACCACATCCTCCCTCTTGGCCTGCTCGACTTGATACAGCCCCGTGTGGCTGCACCTCTTTTCTTCGCCAAATGAACTTGTAGTTAGGCGCCCCCACCTTCTTCTTCTTCCTTGCTGGAACCTTGCGTTGCTGAACATGAACTTGCTTAGCACGACCCTGCAAAGTAGTTATGCCTGGGCCACACAACTGACGAACATGTCCATCCTTGCTTGTATGCACACGCACTGCTGCTCCAACAAAACGTCTCCGAGGTGTTCTACCAAAACTGTGGATGACTACCCGTGGCACCGTATGCATCGGAACACGATCAGCACCACTGTCATCGGTCTGAACACCCATGTCAACACGAACTGGAAGTGGAACACATGGAATACATGGTGACATATCCTTCCCTTCAGCGATATGAGGCTTGACTTCAACCGGCTTGTCACTAACAAGAACAACTGGCTTGTCATCTACAGGCTTAGCTGAAACAATATCACGAACAACGCTTTTCGCATCATGCTCCTCATGCTGCACCTTAGCTAGCCCTGGTTGTGGCTTAGCTTTATGCAACTTCTCCTTGCGAACCACCAGCTCAACATCAGACTTTATTTGATCATCCTGTAGAGGTTTCAAAGTCCGCTGTTTGCCATCATGCATAAAAGAATATGTATTTGCTCTCCCAGCATGAGTAACATTGCGATCATACTGCCATGGACGTCCAAGTAACAGCCCACATACCTCCAATGGCAACACATCGCATTCCACCTCATCAACATAGTCACAAACTGTAAATGGCACACGTACCTTATGAGTAACCTTCAGCATACCGCAGCTATTCAACCACTCAACATGCTTAGGTTCAGGAATACGCCATGTGGACAACCCCAATGATGCCACCACAGCCCTACTGATGCCATTACAGTAACTACCGCTGTCAATAATCAGTTTGCATGCCTTCTCCTTGATGGTGCACTGTGTTTGAAAAAGGTTGCATCGCTGATTCCTCCTTACCACCTCATCACCATTGCACAATTTGTGAAGCTGTATACTCATACCTCTCAATGGTGTGTCATCGCCATCAACCTTGGCTTGTACCATTGGAACAACCGCCTTGTCTGATTCCACGGTCTGGTCCAAAAATCGAGTACGCAGAAATTGCTTAAAAACCTCCCAACGAGATGTTTCAAGTGTGATGCCCTTTGTGCACCGTTCTTCACGCCACCAACCAGCCACCTGCGTACCCACACGCCGATGGGCAAGTACAAATTCAGTAAAACCGCCAAACTTGCTATCACGGGCACGACATTGTGCAAAGCCATGCTCCATGTGAGATTCCCAAGACTCATACTCGGCGAACTTTGCAGCACTGTTCAAACTCCACGTGATTTTAGTTGCATCATACCGAAAACTAGCCAAGATCTCTAAATAGTCACTGTAGATATCGTCCGCTTTGTCAGTCAACCGGACAGGTCTTGATAAACTCATACCTGAATATTCTGCTTTGTGTCCGCCACGCAAAAATCTGCTCAAAAATCTGTATAAACTGAAGCAAAACAGTCTTAACTGAAAACTGACACGGGCGAGCGGGCAAACAGCAGACGCAGGGCGAGCAAGCCAGGCTCGCTAGAGGGCAGACACCCTCCGTGGTGTAGCGAGCTTGGCGCTGTCGCGCGACGCCCACGCCTGGAGCGATCGGATCTGCGCTCGTGCAGTGGAGATGGACCGGCCCAGTGGCAGATCGCTAGCGCACGCCCGAGGCTGGCGAGCGAACTCGATGGTGCGATCGGATCCAGGCGCGGGGAGAATCCCCAGGCAGGAACGGAGCGACACAGGGGCGGGGCGAGTGCGCGCTGGCGGGCGATCGCTGCAGGGCGAGCGAGCCACGCAGAGTTGGGCCGGCCCACGACGCAAGGTGCGAGGATGGCGCGGGAAATCGATCGCCAGGCGCTGCGTAGGGAACGATCGCCACGCACGCGCCAGGGAGCAGACACGCTCCGTGCCCAAGCGCACGGCCAAGATCGGATCGGAAACGGATTTTTTTTCTCTCTTCAATACAACAGCGATCGGATCTGACCAGGTTGCGCTGGTCTGGTCGATCTTTTTTTCCCTTGTTTTCGCTCGCTGACTCCCTGCAATCGGATCTCAGATCCCGATCAAGAAAAACTTCGATGCGATCTACTCTTCCTTCTTTTTCTGTTCTTGCACCTTCAAAGCGATCTCAAAACTGCCCGATGAAGACAATCCGCAGAGAAGAACAAGAAACAAATCTGATCGGAATCGGAATCAAGCCGCTGAAGAACAAACTGCTCTGCCTCGAAGAACACTCCGCAGATCAAGCAATCAACAGAAGATACCCGCTGTGAGCAACCCAGTAATCTGATACCACATGATAAGGATCACGGCGGTGATCCTATGAGTTTTGTCCCGATCTTTCACAGCGAGTCAACCAGATAGATAAGACGCAACCTGAAGAAGAGGAACGAATCCAGCAAGCAACGTGAAGAGAATCAACACGCCTCAAACCTGAGCCTGATAATCCTTGATGAACACAAGAACCTTCACAGCAATATATTTGATAAGATAGACAACGACAGCGCCGTCCCCGGAGGGATGCTACACGCAGCACACAACTCAATGTTTTGTCTAAAATTCTGAACTCCCAAAACCCTAAACTGCTGGCCTCCTTATATAGACGGCCAGAAAACTATTGGGCTTGGACAGGCCCAAACCCAAAACACAAAATAAAACCTAGGTGGCCCACAACTTGACCTAGCTACGAAATAACATAGGCATGAATATAAATTGCTGACACAACCTTAGACTAATTATTACATATCGTAGGTCGTCCTGGCGTGCCAATATGCAACGAGCTTCCCTCATCTTGGTGGAGTCCTGAAATTGGGCTTCACCTCCTCCTTCGTGCCCATATCACCCAATGCTCGTGGGCGTGGTCTTGGACAACATGGTCGGCCACCACATGGCGTTGGTGCCCGACGTGTCATGCCTGCTGAGGATGATTTTCTAGGGAAGCCAAAGTTCTCGATACCCAGATTTGATGGTGAAGGTGATGTGGAGGATTACCTCACTTGGGAGCTCAAGATCGACAACCTGTGGCGTTTGCATGCTTACACTGAAGATAAGAAGATCAAACTTGCATCCTCGGAATTTGATGGTTATGCGCTGCATTGGTGGGATAATATTCTGTCACAACGACGAGCAGCTCATGAGCTTCCAGTTTTGCGATGGACAGAGATGAAGGAAATCATGCAGGCCCATTTTGTACCCACCAATTATTTGCGTTCAGTTTTTGATAGATTGACACAGCTGAAGCAAGGATTTTTGACTGTTGATGCTTATTACAAGGAGATGGAACTGTTGATGCAGCGATCGCGAGTTCAGGAGTCTAGTCAGATGACTATGCAACGGTTTTTGCATGGACTCAGACTTCCTATCAAGAACATCGTCCGGCATCATACTTACAATGATATGAATCAATTGCTTCACCATGCTATGGAGGCTGAGGCACAGCTTGCTGAAGAGGCGCAACAAAAATCTCGCTTTTCACCTGCCAGTCGATATACTGCCAAGTCGCCTTCTAGCCCTGGCCCAGCGCCACTTGAGGGGACTCCTACTCGCCCCTCCTCGTCCACTAGGCCAGCGACCTCTGTAGCTCAGTCCAGACGTCCCGCTACCACACCAGCCGCTAGTTCTGGTTCGAGTGCCTCCGTGACTCGTGCTACTGAGAAACTATGTCATACGTGTGGAGGCAAGGGACACTTTAAAAGAGATTGTCCCAACAACAAAGTGATAGTGGTTACTGAGAATGGATATGAGACCGGAGAAGATGCTGATCCGTTTGGTTCTGATGATGAAGGTGAAGATGCTTATGCTGACTCTTCTTGATATGGGGTGACCCGATCTTCTCAGTAAGCTTGCGGTAATGGTGATGATGGTGATAGATAACTTGGTGTCGCCGATGATCTCTCCTCGCTAGATCCCTGATGCCAATGCAACAGCTCTCTACCCTTCGGATATTCACGACTTCACACACTTGCGCAACGCAGCCGTCGACCACGAAACGGTATAATTGCAATTCACTAATTCCCAATGGAACAGCAGATCACACTTAACTTGCAGTATATAATCTCCAGATCGAAACGAATTGGAGACAAGAATTCCAGATGAATGCTTAGAGCAGTCTCAAGAACTAGGGTTTTATCTAAAACGTGGTCTAACCTCTCTATGGCGCATAGGCACTTGTTATATGGGGGGTGCGGCTGGCCCAAGGGCAACCGACCTAACCTGGTCCTCTAACATGGTTCGACTCAACCTGACGTGATACAAAACTGACCCAAAGGTTGGGTGCAGCCAACTAGGCGCGCAGGCCTTATGTGTATGGCGCACATACACTTGGTGGTGCGCCATATGCAACCTCCTGCGTGATGTCCTCCTCCTCCTCATGCTGGTCGCCGGCCTCCCTCTCCTCCCTCGCGTCCATGTGCATGATCATCACGTCTTGCTCCAGCTCCTCGCTCCCTCGTGCTATGTCTTCTTCTCCCATGAACCTGAGTATGCAAACACACAAAGACTTAGGCAGTAAACAATTCCCATTAACAAAATAATCAGATTCTATTAGGAGCAAATTCACCTGTTGTTCTATTAACTTTGCACGAGCTCTTGTGATAGGTCCAATTCTGATTTCATCATTGGACTTCTTCTTTGCAGCAACTTGCTTGTCATCATTACGAAGTGGAGATGGGACAATAGTAGGATGTCCTCATCATCTCCCCCCCCCCCTTCAAAAGGCGTCGACCTCGACGCTGCAAGGTCTTCTCCATGATATGGTGACAAATCAGCAACGTTGAAACTGTTGCTAACGCCGCCAAACTCAGCAATAGGAATATCAATCAAGTAGGCATTGTCATTTATCTTGGCTAGCACCTTGTAAGGACCAGCACCACGCGGCCTCAACTTGGAACTTCGCAGCTGTGGGAACCTATCCTTGCGCAGATGCACCCAAACCATATCTCCAGGCTGAAACAAAACTTGCTTTCTTGATTGGTTGCGTGCAGCAGCAATGTTCTTGCCTTTCTTCTCAATGGCCTCTCGTGTCTTCTCATGAATTTTCTTCACATAATCTGCTCTTTTTGATGCCTCCATATTAACTCTCTCATGCAATGGAAGAGGCAGCAAATCTAGTGGTGTGATTGGTTTGAAACCATACACCACCTCGAAAGGACAAAGCTGAGTAGTAGTGTGCACCGCTCTGTTATATGCAAACTCAACATGTGGCAAACACTCCTCCCACTCACGCAAATTTTTCTTGATCATAGCTCGCAGCAATTGTGACAATGTTCTATTCACCACCTCCGTTTGACCATCAGTTTGGGGATGACATGTAGTGCTGAACAGTAACTTCGTTCCCAGCTTGCCCCATAGTGTCTTCCAGAAGTAGCTCATAAACTTCACGTCCCTATCAGAAACAATTGTCTTGGGCACTCCATGCAAGCGAACAATGTCCCTGAAAAACAGATTAGCTATGTGCGACGCATCGTCGCTTTTGTGGCATGCAATAAAATGTGCCATCTTAGAGAATCTATCCACTACCACAAATATACTATCATGACCTCTTTTAGTGCGTGGCAAACCTAACACAAAATCCATACTTATATCTTCCCATGGTGTGATAGGTGCAGGTAGTGGAGTATACAAACCGTGAGGCTTCAGCTTGGACTTGGACGTGTTGCATACAATGCAGCGCCTAACAAATCTGTCCACGTCACGCCTCATCTTGGGCCAATAAAAATGATCAGCGAGCATGAGAAGCGTCTTCTCACGCCCAAAGTGACCCATCAATCCGCCAGCATGTGATTCCTGCAACAATAGCAAACGTACCGACGATTCTGGAACACATAGTTTGTTAGCACGAAACAAAAATCTATCATGTATGTGGTACTTGTCCCATGCATTTCTAAGCATACACAAACGATATGGTTCAGCAAAATCATGATCAGTAGCATACAAATCACACAAGCTCTCTAAACCAGGAATTTTAACATCAAGATGTGTCAATAACATGTTCTTCCTAGATAGAGCATCAGCAACAACATTTTCTTTCCCTTTCTTATACTTGATTATGTAGGGAAACGACTCAATGAACTCAACCCACTTAGCTAGGCGCCTATGCAAGTTAGATTGAGCTTTCAGATATTTTAAAGCTTCATGATCAGAATGTATGATAAATTCTTTTGGCCACAAATAATGTTGCCAAACCTCAAGAACTCGAACAAGCGCATACAATTCTTTATCATAAACAGGATAATTCAGTCTAGCACCAGAAAGTTTCTCGCTGAAATAAGCAATAGGTCTACCTTCTTGCATCAACACACCACCAATTCCTATACCAGTAGCATCACATTCAACTTCAAATTGCTTAGAAAAATCTGGTAGTGCAAGCAATGGTGCAGAAGTAAGCAAACGTTTCAGCTCATCAAATGCATGATCTTGAGCAGCGCCCCATACAAAAGGCACTCCTTTCTTAGTTAATTCATTCAATGGTGCAACAATAGTACTAAAGTCTTTCACAAAACGCCGATAGAAACCAGCAAGACCGTGAAAACTGCGTACTTGACTAACATTCATGGGAGTAGGCCAATTTTGAATTGCTTCAATTTTAGATGAATCTACCTCTACCCCATGCATAGATACAACATATCCCAGAAATATCACTTTATCTTTTGCAAATGTGCACTTCTCAAGGTTAGCATACAATTTAGCATCACGCAACACTTGCAAAACTTGTCTAATATGCTCACAATGTTCAGATTCAGTGCGGCTGTAAATAAGTATATCATCAAAATATACAACCACAAAACGACCAATAAACTCTCGCAAAACATGATTCATTAAGCGCATGAATGTGCTAGGTGCATTAGTAAGACCAAAAGGCATAACTAGCCACTCATATAAACCAAATTTAGTTTTGAAAGCAGTTTTCCATTCATCCTCTTCTTTCATCCTAATTTGATGGTATCCAGTACGCAAATCAATCTTAGAGAAAATAGCAGCACCACTCAATTCATCTAGCATATCCTCTAAGCGTGGAATAGGATGACGATATCGAATAGTGATGTTATTAATAGCTCTACAATCTACGCACATGCGCCATGTACCATCTTTCTTAGGCACCAAAATAACAGGAACAGCACAAGGGCTAAGAGAAACACGAATATACCCCTTGTCCAGAAGCGCTTGTACTTGTCGCTGTATTTCCTTTGTCTCTTCGGGGTTGGTCCTGTACGGCGCACGGTTTGGAAGAGTGGCACCAGGGATCAAATCAATTTGATGCTCAATTCCACGCAATGGTGGCAGTCCTGCGGGCACCTCCTCCGGAAACACATCGTCGTACTCCTGCAATACATTAGAAACACCAAGAGAAACAGGTTGCATATCATTAGAAACTAACACCTCGCCTTTGTACATAAGCACAAGTGGCATGGCTGTAGGATCCTCTCTAAATTCTACCATGTCTTCTTTGGTGGCTAATATAAGCAAACTAGGAACTCTCTCACTTTTCGTTATATTTTCACTCACAGCGATTACATTATTTTCTCGTGTAGGTGGCTGTTCTAGCTTCACTTCTGTTTTCTGACGAGACTCATTGACAATTTGCTGCGGTGACATAGGCTGTAGATTAATTTTCTTGCCCTTGAACTCCAAGTGATAGGTATTGGCTCGGCCATTGTGTTGCACATGGCGATCATACAGCCATGGCCGACCCAGTAGTAGGTGACAAACAGTCATAGGAACCACATCAAACTCAATGGAATCCTTGTATGGTCCTATCTCAAAATTCACACGCACCATATGATTTACCTTCATCTCTCCATTATCACTCAACCATTGGATGTAGTAGGGATTTGGATGAGGTAAATATTTCAGATTTAGCTTGGCACATAACTCCTTGCTTGCTAGGTTGCGGCAGCTACCTCCATCAATGATTACTTTGCAAGCTTTGTTTGGGCCAACTAGTGCTTTTGTTTGGAACAGATTGCAGCGCTGGGAATCAGCATGTGGCGTGACACTCAATGCACGCTGCGAGACAACAATGGTAGGCGCTGGAGAAGCAAAGGCATCCATGCCGCCCTCACTTGTGTAACCATCATCATGGGAATCATACGGATCAGCGTCATCTCCAGTCTCATACTCATTATCATCATTAACAATCATCACCTTTCGGTTTGGACACTCTCGCTTGAAGTGCCCCTTGCCACCACATGTATGGCATTGCATATCTCTATTACGAGCTGTAGACATGTTGGAACCAGAGCTAGGCGCAGGAGCTGCTGGTTTCTTTGCAGTAGAAGCATTGGAGGCTGGGTGAGAATGTGAAGAAGAAGGGCCTCTGGTGGCACCCTCCATAGGCGCTGCAGATTGGTGTGGCGCCCTGCTAGAGAACCTCCCAGAAGGAGTATATCGTGCCTTGATTTGAGCCTCTTCAGCTAACTGCGATTCAGCCTCCCTTGCATGAAGCAAAAGCTCATTCATAGTGTTGTAGGAATGATGCCTAACAATGCCTTTTATGTTGTACTTCAGCCCATGAAGAAATCGCTGCATGGTCATCTCAATAGACTCTCGAACACGTGCACGCTGCAGCAACATCTCCATCTCCATGTAATAAGCATCAACGGTCATGGTTCCTTGCTTCAACTGTGTCAATTTATCATAAACAGTATGCAGGTAATTAGTGGGAACAAAACGAGCTCGCATGATCTCCTTCATATTGCGCCATGTAAGAACAGGAAGCTCATTGTTATCTCTTCTTTCTGTCACAATGCTATCCCACCAACGCAAGGCATAACCATCAAATTCTGAAGAAGCAAGCTTGATCTTCCTATCTTCAGTGTAATCATGCAAACGCCATAATTTTTCAATCTTGAGCTCCCAAGTGAGGTACTCCTCCGCATCAGTGGAGCCTTCAAATCTGGGAATCGTGAACTTGGGCTTGCCCAAGCCATCATCCTCCTGGAATGGCACACGCCGAGCACCAGGTGGTGGTGGTGGCCGACCCTGTCCTGGAAAACCACGCCCGCGGCCATTGTTGCCCATCATGTGTTCATTATCTCCATGGACACTATCAACATCGCCATGGTCCTCATGATGGCATTGCTCAACAGTTACACGCAGCCCATTGACAGAAGTTGTCAATTGCTGTATGCTTGCCTGGAGAGCAGTGACTTGCGCTTGCATAGCATTGACTGTAGTTTCAGTTGCATCCACTTTCATTTGCACAGCTTGAATATCAGCGTCAATGTTTTCAGTGGATCTAGTAATAACCCCTTGCAAATGATCACGGAGAGCTTCATATTCCCTCCATGTAACAGTAGCATCATCAGCCTTTTTCTGCATCACATCATCAACACCACTAACAGACATGATTAGTAGGTTAGTGCACGAAATCAAAAATTGTTTTGGTGGCACACTCACAACTCACTCAAAACTGACAAGAAAAGGAAATCTTACCGTTCCAAAGTGAATAGAAAATGCGTACCCGTTTGGATAGATGACTAATGCACGGATGTGATGAAATGAATACCAGGGTATAAGAACAATCACACGACAAAGCAGGAGTATAAGGTGGAGCTGTAGGTATGGTATCCTAACTACACCGAAGACAAGTCCTAGTGCTAATCGTGTGAACAAACACCCAAAGGAAACACACACGTGGAGATAATCGTGGCAAAGCAACTATAAAACAGGATATGTTGCAATGCACAAGAGAGACACTAGCAATGCTCAATGTAAACAGGCACAAGATTGCTCAATCTACTAGTGCAGCAAATTAGATAGATGCTTCGGCCTCTCACTTTTCTGTTTTTTGATTCTTCTCTCTCCTCTCTCTTTTTCGGCCACAATACGTCGCACCGCGAAGATTTTTCAGCACGGCAGACAAAAATGCACTTGAAAACCCTAAACAGAGCAGCCCGTGGAGCAAAAATATGCTAGTCTCAAATAGGTAAGCTCCTACACAATTATATAGTAGAAAGGCTGTGGCTATGTTTATCAAAAGATGCAGAAAGGTACGCTATGTGGACTCGGTTTTGAAGGAAAACGAGAAAGACTCAGATTTGTACCACGGCAGGAGAACGCACTGAACGCGTGCCGCGGCAGGACTTGAGCAAGAGGGCCAACGCGCTGGACCAGACAAAACTGCCCCTTTGTCTGGTGAGGAGCGATCGCTGCCTACGCTCGAGACCAGACAAAACAGCGATGTTGTCTGATGGCGAGCGATCGATCAAACAAGACTTGACGCTAGGGTGTATCTGCCGACTCGGATCAGAAACAAAGGCGGCGGAAACTCGAGATGAACGTGGACTCGGTGGAAAAAAACACAACTCAGATCCAAAACCTAAAACCGACTAGAACCTAGACTCCTACGGAACAAGAAACAGATCGGATCAAAGAAGGAAAACGACCAGCAACTAAAACCAATCTACGATGCAATCTAGGCTATGAAAACGACCAGAAACTATGTCATACGTGTGGAGGCAAGGGACACTTTAAAAGAGATTGTCCCAACAACAAAGTGATAGTGGTTACTGAGAACGGATATGAGACCGGAGAAGATGCTGATCTGTTTGGTTCTGATGATGAAGGTGAAGATGCTTATGCTGACTCTTCTTGATATGGGGTGACCCGATCTTCTCAGTAAGCTTGCGGTAATGGTGATGATGGTGATAGATAACTTGGTGTCGCCGATGATCTCTCCTCGCTAGATCCCTGATGCCAATGCAACAGCTCTCTACCCTTCGGATATTCACGACTTCACACACTTGCGCAACGCAGCCGTCGACCACGAAACGGTATAATTGCAATTCACTAATTCCCAATGGAACAGCAGATCACACTTAACTTGTAGTATATAATCTCCAGATCGAAACGAATTGGAGACAAAAATTCCAGATGAATGCTTAGAGCAGTCTCAAGAACTAGGGTTTTATCTAAAACGTGGTCTAACCTCTCTATGGCGCATAGGCACTTGTTATATGGGGGGTGCGGCTGGCCCAAGGGCAACCGACCTGACCTGGTCCTCTAACATGGTTCGACTCAACCTGACGTGATACAAAACTGACCCAAAGGTTGGGTGCAGCCAACTAGGCGCGCAGGCCTTATGTGTATGGCGCACATACACTTGGTGGTGCGCCATATGCAACCTCCTGCGTGATGTCCTCCTCCTCCTCATGCTGGTCGCCGGCCTCCCTCTCCTCCCTCGCGTCCATGTGCATGATCATCACGTCTTGCTCCAGCTCCTCGCTCCCTCGTGCTATGTCTTCTTCTCCCATGAACCTGAGTATGCAAACACACAAAGACTTAGGCAGTAAACAATTCTCATTAACAAAATAATCAGATTCTATTAGGAGCAAATTCACCTGTTGTTCTATTAACTTTGCACGAGCTCTTGTGATAGGTCCAATTCTGATTTCATCATTGGACTTCTTCTTTGCAGCAACTTGCTTGTCATCATTACGAAGTGGAGATGGGACAATAGTAGGGATGTCCTCATTACTTCTCCTATTATTGTTGTCTCTCCACGTACGTTGAGTGTGCAGCCCAATATTGATTCTCAGCGCTGCAACCTGTTTCAAACCAAGGCACTAGTTGGTCCCAATAAAGCTTGCAAGGTGATCATTGATGGCGGAAGCTGTCGCAATCTCGCAAGTAAGGAGTTATGTGCCAAGCTGGGTTTGAAATATTTACCTCATCCTAACCCATATTATATTCAGTGGT
Source organism: Dactylis glomerata (assembly GCA_007115705.1). Classification (NCBI taxonomy): domain Eukaryota; kingdom Viridiplantae; phylum Streptophyta; class Magnoliopsida; order Poales; family Poaceae; genus Dactylis; species Dactylis glomerata. The sequence goes on along the minus strand of QXEO01000937.1, from coordinate 178,282 downwards.
TAAGTGACAATGGTGAGATGAAGGTAAACTACATGGTACGTGTGAACTTTGAGATAGGGCCATACAAGGATTCTATTGATTTTGATGTGGTTCCTATGACAGTTTGTCATCTCTTGTTGGGTCGGCCCTGGCTCTATGATCGACATGTGCAACACAATGGTCGAGCCAATACTTATCACTTGGAGTTCAAGGGCAAGAAAATCAACCTACTGCCTATGTCACCGCAGCAAATTGTTAATGAATCTCGTCAGAAGACTGAAGTGAAACTTGAACAGCCACCTCCACGAGATAATGTAACAGCCGTGAGTGATATAACGAAAAGTGAGGGAGTGCCCAACTTGTTAGTTTTAGCCACCAAAGAAGACATGAGAGAATTTCGTGAGGATCCTACAACCATGCCTCTTGTGCTCATGTACAAGGGCGAGGTCTTAGTTTCTAATGATATGCAACCTGTTTCTCTTGGTGTCTCCACTGTTTTGCAGGACTTTGATGATGTTTTTCCGGCGGAGGTACCTGCTGGGCTGCCACCATTACGAGGCATTGAGCACCAGATCGACTTGATCCCTGGCGTCTGCTTGCCCAACCGCGCCCCCTACAGGACCAACCCCGATGAAACAAAGGAGATACAAGCACAAGTGCAAGCTCTTCTGGATAAAGGGTACATTCGTGTCTCTCTTAGTCCTTGTGTTGTTCCTGTGATTTTGGTGCCTAAGAAAGATGGTACATGGCGCATGTGCGTAGATTGTAGAGCTATAAACAACATTACTATTCGATATCGTCATCCTATTCCCCGTCTCGAGGATATGTTAGATGAATTGAGTGGTGCTGCTGTTTTCTCTAAAATTGATTTGCGTAGTGGTTACCATCAAATTCGCATGAAAGAAGGAGATGAATGGAAAACTGCTTTCAAAACTAAATTTGGTTTATATGAGTGGCTAGTCATGCCTTTTGGTCTTACTAATGCACCTAGTACATTCATGCGCTTAATGAATCATGTTTTGAGAGAGTTCATTGGTCGTTTTGTGGTTGTCTATTTTGATGACATACTTATTTACAGCCGCAATGAAAATGAACACTGTACTCATATTAGACAAGTTTTGCAAGTGCTGCGTGATAATAAATTGTATGCTAATCTTGAGAAGTGCACATTTGCAAAAGATAAGGTCATATTTCTGGGTTATGTTGTTTCTAAGCATGGAGTAGAAGTAGATCAATCTAAAATTGCTGCTATTCAAGATTGGCCTACTCCCATGAATGTTAGTCAAGTACGAAGTTTTCATGGTCTTGCTGGTTTTTATCGCCGTTTTGTGAAAGACTTTAGTACTATTGCTGCACCATTAAATGAGTTAACGAAGAAAGGTGTTCCTTTTGTGTGGGGCGCAGCCCAAGATCATGCATTTGATGAATTGAAACGTTTGCTTACTTCTGCACCTTTACTTGCATTGCCTGATTTTTCAAAGCAATTTGAAGTTGAATGTGATGCTAGTGGTATAGGCATAGGTGGCGTTTTGATGCAAGAGGGTCGTCCTATAGCTTATTTTTCTGAGAAATTATCTGGTGCTAGACTGAATTATCCTGTTTATGATAAAGAATTGTATGCACTTGTTAGAGTTCTTGTGGTTTGGCAACATTATTTGTGGCCAAAAGAATTTATCATACATTCTGATCATGAAGCTTTGAAATATTTGAAAGCACAATCCAACCTGCATAGGCGTCTCGCTAAGTGGGTTGAGTTTATTGAATCTTTTCCGTACATCATTAAACATAAGAAGGGAAAAGATAATGTGGTTGCTGATGCTCTCTCTAGGAAGAATATGTTATTGTCACAACTTGATATTAATATTCCTGGTTTAGAGAGTATTTGTGAGCTTTATGCAACTGATCATGATTTCGCTGAACCATATCGTTTGTGTGCTTTGAAAAATGCTTGGGAGAAATATCACATACATGATGGGTTTCTATTTCGAGCTAACAAACTATGTGTTCCGGAGTCGTCTTTGCGTTTGCTCTTATTGCAGGAATCACACGCGGGAGGTTTGATGGGTCACTTTGGGCGTGAGAAGACATTACTCATGCTAGCTGATCACTTCTTTTGGCCCAGGATGAGGCGTGATGTGGACAGGTATGTGCGGCGCTACATTGTGTGAAACACATCCAAGTCCAAGCTGAAGCCTCACGGTTTGTAGACACCACTACCTGCACCTATTACACCATGGGAAGATATTAGTATGGATTTTGTGCTAGGATTGCCAAAAACTAAACATGGTCATGATTCTATATTTGTGGTAGTGGATAGATTTTCTAAAATGGCACACTTTATTGCATGTCATAAGAGCGACGATGCGTCGCATGTGGCTAACCTGTTTTTCAGGGATATCGTACGCTTGCATGGAGTGCCCAAGACTATTGTTTCTGACAGGGACGTCAAGTTCATGAGCTACTTCTGGAAGACCTTATGGGGAAAGCTAGGAACGAAGCTGCTGTTCAGCACTACATGTCATCCCCAAACTGACGGCCAGACCGAGGTGGTGAATCGAACTTTGTCACAGTTGCTGAGGACAATGATCAAGAAAAATCTGCGGGAGTGGGAAGATTGTTTGCCGCATGTGGAGTTTGCATACAACAGGGCGGTACATTCTACTACTCAGCTTTGTCCGTTTGAGGTGGTGTATGGCTTCAAACCTATTACACCACTAGATTTGTTGCCTCTTCCATTGCATGAGAGAGTTAATATGGAGGCATCAAAGAGAGCTGATTTTTTGAAGAAAATTCATGAGAAGACTCGAGAGGCTATTGAGAAGAAAGGGAAGAATACTGCTGCTGCTCGCAACAAGTCAAGAAAGCAGGTTCTTTTTCAGCCCGGTGATATGGTATGGGTGCACCTGCGCAAGGACAGATTTCCTTTGCTTAGGCGTTCCAAGTTGAGGCCCCGAGGTGCTGGTCCCTATAGAGTGCTTGCCAAGATCAATGATAATGCCTACTCGATTGATATTCCTATTGCTGAGTTTGGTGGTGTTAGCAACAGTTTCAATGTTGCTGATTTATCACCATATGATGGAGATGACCTTGGAGCGTCGAGGTCGACGCCTTTTGAAGGGTGGGGAGATGATGAGGACATCCCTACTACACAGCCATCTCCACCTACTGTTGATGATCCTATTGTTGCTGAACAAGATAAGTCCAATGATGAGATTCGGATTGGACCAATTACTCGAGCCCGTGCTAAGTTGTTACAACAGCAGGTGAACTCACTCCTTGCTGAATCTGATATTTATTGTAACGAGAATTTTATACTGCCTAAGTCTTTGTTCATATGTATGATCAGGTTCATTGGAGAAGTAGGGGTTCGAGGGAGCGAGGAGATGCAACACATGGAGCATGACGTGGTGATCAAGCAAGAGAGCGCGAGGGAGGAGAGGGAGGCCGGCGCCACAAGCATGGAGAACATCACCACGTGAAGAAGATCAAGTCTGGATGAGCACGAGCACGTGATGGCGCACTAGGACTGCCTACGACACGATGTCTACACGTCTAAGGCGCGCTACACACATGGCCTGCGTGCTAAAATTAGGCCGAACCCATATATGGGTCGGTATGTACCCGTTTGAGTCGAACCGAGTCAGGTTGGGCCCAAACCGGACATGTTTTGGGCCAGGTTTTTGCTGAGGTCGCCCGGCCACCTATAAGTAGCCCTGGGCGCCCCCTCAATTAGGGTTAGACCACGTTTAGACTAAAGAATACTTCGTTGAACTGCTGTAAGCATTCATCTGAATTCCTCGCACCAATTCATCGGGATTTGGTGTTATACTGCTGCAAGTTTAGTGTGATCTGTTGTTCCATTGGGAATCAGTAGATTGCAAACTACCGTTTCGTGGTCGACGGCTACGTGCGCAAGTGTGTGGAGTCGTGAATATCCTACAGGGTTTGAGAGCTGTTGCATTGGCATCAGGGTTCAAGCGAGGAGAGTTCATCGGTGACACCAAGTTATCCCCGACAATCACCCGCTGCCATCATCATCATCGCATCGCTCACGAGAAGATCGGGCCACCCCATATCAAAATAGAACCCTGATGGATTTGCTAGTTGATAAGGTAAATATCCAATCCACTAAATGCTAGGCATAATGAGGATAAGAGCCTCCAAAAGATTTCTTTTCGCAGTCAGTTTGATATCATCAACATACAACAACAGAATAGCACGTCCTCGAGGATAAACTGATACAAACATGGCCGAATCATGATCACTCCGAGCAAACCCTGCCTGGATATCCACTGTGCTGAACTTCAAAAACCGATGCTATCGGGGCTTGTTGAGACCATAGATCGCTTTGCGTAAAGGATAGACAAGAGAAGAAGTCAGAAGGGCAGGTTCTCTTTCATCCGTCTTTTCTAGGTGCGCATCTCCATAGTGGAACACTATATATATAGGACTTGTAGAGCTTGAAAAAGCTTGTTTTGGTCTTTTTTTCTCTTTTCTGGCACTGAACTTCATAGACAGACTTACCAACTGATGAGCCAAAGTAGCAAATTTCTTCTTCCTGGGCCCTCCGTACCAACAAGGGGTAGTACAGGAATATGGACCTGTTGTCCATCGACTACGCCTTTCGGCCTGATCTTAGGCCCTGACTCACCCTCCGTGGACGAACTTTGCGGAGGAAACCTTGCGTTTTCGGGGCATTGGATTCTCACCAATGTTTTCGTTACTCAAGCCGACATTCTCGCTTCCGCTTCATCGACCCCCGCTTTCGCGGTTGCTTCCCTCTAAGGCGGAACGCTCCCCTACCGATGCATTTTGACATCCCACAGCTTCGGCCTCAAACAAGAGAAATAAACATATCTTTTTCATAGATATTTAGAATGAATATGTTCCCTATGGCCTAGCAAGTATGCATACTTTATATAGGAAGGTAAATGAAGGGTATTTGGATCATATTCCATTGATAGGTGAACTATCACAAGTAGTATTTCATATATTCTTAATATCTCAGTTTGATGAAAAGTTTAGGAAACAGTATCATAAATATCCATTATACCGGTTGGGTAGCGAAGTGATTCTACCAATTCCTGATGAATATGAGGATATAGACGTAATTATTGAAATTGACTGGGCTTGAAATTGCTTTTCGTTCTCATAGTTCCGAAACGGTAAGAAAGATAAAATACGAGCCTGTTTTATAGCAAGAGTAATTAATCGTTGTTGTTTCAAGGTTAATCTATTTATTCATCTAGATAAGATTTTTCCTTGTTCGCTAATAAATCTATTAATTAAACTCATGTTTCTATCCCCACTCCGACCAAGACAGAACTTTTACCAAAAGTTTATTGTGATCTTTTTGTTCAAATAACAATTAAGGCCAAACCAATTGACCATAACTATCCGATTGCAACATGATTTCAACAAAACGAGGAAAGTATCGGCTTTTTCATATAGCAATCCCTGATCAAAGAGAGAACACTATCCATTTCAAAACATTTCTAACGGATTCCTTGGTTCGGACCGACGAAGTAATGGCACTCGATTATTATCAACCTGACTGCAATCTTTTTCTGTCGGTAAGGATTGCACCAGAGCACAATAACTAGAGTATCCCGCCGTAGTGGTAGCTGCATTTATCGGAACGAAAAGGGTTTTCCATGAGTAAGTGATTGTCTGATAATGAGCAAGGAATATAGGTCTTTCTGCTAAAGGGGATCTATTAAACTCATAATTCATTAGATCCTTGCAGGCATTGATTTATGTTAAATAGCATACTTGCCATCTGCAGCATCCAGTGTATCCGCTCCTGCTATATCTTTCCTTCCTCATACCCTTCAATGGAGGGCTTGACGTGGACTTTGACTTTGAACAAAGAAAGAGTTCATCTTGGCAGAGTGAACCAGGAAAGCAAGATGCTATGAGAACCTGGGAGGTGCCCTTTCTAAATGGACGGCCTGGAATGACCTACTTGGAAGCTCATAGGTAGAGAGGAACGGAAGATTAGGCGACAAAAGGAAGATGTCGCAGAATAAGAGGTCGTGAGTCGTGCTCTTGCTAATTCACTCGGAAAAGGGAGACTTCTGAAACTAATAAAAATAAGGCCTAGTCTTGATACTACTTGAAAGTGCATTCAGAATACTGATACCGAGCCCTTGGATGAACGAGTTCCTCAAGAAGAAAGCAAGGTCCACAGAAGGGCAGTTCGCTTTCTATCTACCCTTGGCATCATCGGTGGCTTCTCTTTCGTAGGCTAAGGAAATTGCCATAGACAGAGAGGCAACTTACAATTGGAAGAAAGCTCTAGAATAAGAACCCAGGGTGTCTCCATCGAGTGTGCTGGCAGCAAGCACAGACCGGTGATTTCTAAATGGAATATAGGGAGGGGGAATAATGATTCAGTTCATGTGAGAAAGAATAAAGGCTTTTCTTGTGACTAACCTTCCTATCAGATAAGCAAAGTCAACCTACTATAATAAGTTCAAGAACGGATCCTGAAGGAAAAGAAAAAGGGAGCAGATCCGGTTCCGTTGACCATCAAACAGTTTCTTAATTATGTTATGTCAAATGATGGGAAAAAGGAAGGAGTAATCAAAAAAGACTAGAACTACCCGATCCGTTGAAATACGATACAAAGGAAACGGACTTCAATCCCTCATTCTTATTGTTTGTTCTTCTGATGCCCTTGTTTTTCACTCGCTTAATTCGGAAGAGGAAAACGACAGCAGCTAAAGTGATAAATAAACAACTGCTCGGAAAGCTTCGGTTTGAGCGTTGGTTTTGATAACAGTGAAGAAAGCTCGCCCAAAAGACGTACGTGGAACCAATGAGAAAAAAAGAATCAAATATGAGGAGAACTGGGTGCATTGGTAAACGGCTCCGCCATGGCTTGTACGACTTCTGAATCCTATTAATGGCGCTCTCCGAATAAATAAGTAGATACGGGCGGACTACATACACGTGCTCTCCGAGTATGGAAAGTGAGAAATCTACGGTCTTCCATCCGCGGATGTGACAAATCCAATTTGGTCTTGTCCCGTAGCTCGGACCCGGTCGCGTAAATGCAGCTACCACTAAGACGGGATACTCTAGTTATTTACTCTGTTTCAATCCCTATTTGGCCATTCAACAGTAGCGTACGGCCTTTGGAAAGCATCTCTTCCTAGAGGGGACTCCCGCTTGTGATCTTCTTCCTTGGGTCGGAGAAAGGGCCCCACTTACCAATTCGAAATGGAAATGCCGAATGAATTGAACCAAACTACGGAAACTGTGGTTGAGCTTGCCTGTCATCAACGAAGGATGGTTGTGAAGTTGGTGGAAGAAAGCAAACCAATGAATGCAGCTAGTAACCCCGAAAGGCGAGCCCATGTCTTTTGAGAAACTGACACAACCTGTTGACTTATCTTATACTAAGGGTCCGTCCCAGCCAACAAGGGATTTCTCATAATTTTAGGATGATTAAATTAAAAAAAAGGAATCCGCGATTCGAATGATAAACAAAGAGGGGTAGGGATCTATTCTTCTGGGCACTGGGTCCAATGTGAGTAGGATCACTTAGCCATGCTTCATAATTGGAAAAACGGGCACCATGAAAGTACATACCACTCAACCAAAGAAAGATAATGGAGAGTTGCCCGAAATGAGCACTAAAGACTTTTCGAGAGATCTCCTCCAAATCACCGGTATGACTGTCGAAATCGTGAGCATCAGCATGTAGGTTCCAGATCCAAGTGGTAGTATCAGGGCCCTTAGCCAAAGAATGTGAACTATACAAGTTCACAATACCTTTTAATGAAAGAAGGAGCTCTGGTGTATAGAGAGGGCCGTAGAGGAAGCCGCATCCCCGAAGTGCACCATTCCTTCGATCAATAGGTTATTTTCTGGTTGCCATATAGGGAGCCTTTGTTGGTAGGAGCCGAAACCCTGGATCAAAACAGATAGTTATAGTAAATTAATACACAACCTGTACAAGAAGAAATTGATTCTTAATCGTTAAATGCTTGCACAAGTAGCTGTATCAAATCCAAATAATCTTTCATCACCGCCGCCACCAACCGAACTAACAGGGGAACGCACGCCTATTCCCCAACAGCAGCCGAAGCCGTGATTTGTATGGTATGGTCAGAAAAAGGGGCACGCAGCTACGCGATTCTAACTACTGTTGGTTTTCTACGTGCGAGTTGGTCTGGATAACATATCTTAACGAGGGAGGGCCAAGGCATCCATCGGTCGTAGACTCTAAAGCCCTCTGTTGAGATTCTAGGGGCTTTTGAAAAAAAAAGGCTGAAGGCTTCGCTATCGCTCATGGCTTGTATTGTAGTCGTAGTCTTGTAGTCGGCCCTCCATGCCTCTTTAGTCTTTCTAATCCTGAGGCCTTTTTCCTCGAAATAGCTCAGTTGGGAGAGTCCCTCTTATACAAAAAAAGGCATTCGTGCAAGAAGCACAAGCCATTTTATCGCTCTGTTCTTTTTACTCGAAAGTAGATGGACCAGGTGGTCCACGTTCTTATGATCTCTCTCTTTCTTCTTTCGAAAAAGAAGTCGTACGACAACTTAAGGAATCTTGAGATTTGGCGGCTATAGACTCAAAGGGCACAGACAGGCTACTGGTACTTGTTTTTTAGCTAACTAAAGTCCAACTTCCTTTGCCGCCAAACCTATTTGGATTCGCTTGAGAAGAGCGCATTCTTGAGATCTATGTTAGAGCCGCCATTTCTTTACGGTTAGATTAGTGTGGATTGTTCTTCTGATTCTGATAGGCCTGGCACCCTAGCTTCGATAAATTTATTGGATTTTGCATGCTATGGCATGGGAATGTGATATGGGTCGTATCCCGCACCTCCCTTGATTCCGTGTGAAATCCATCCTAAAAAGCACGAGTTGGATCGGCGTAAAGAACAAGACGAACGTGGTATTATCTCTATTAGGACGGTTATGAGGCTCTTCTCTTTTTTTTCTTTATTCAATATCTATTCTGAGTTTCTTATATTCTGCTAATTGTTATCTTGAATGTATCTTTATGCTTAATAGATAACTGGTGATGCTAGAGCTGTCAAGAAGGCATTGTTTGCAGTATCAACCATCATCTACAAATGCCCATCAAAAGAGACCATTTCTCTTGAAACTTCTGTCCCTCCAAGCATTGTACATCCTTCAGAGCTTCCTGTCTATCCTGCTAGTAACTTCTACTCAGTGTCAGATGCAGCTATACCTTCTTTACATCCAAATCTAGCTATCTTAGCAAAGGAAGTGGCATTCCATTCAAATCTACAGGTTTTTCTTCTTTAGCCTTTTCGCCCAGCGTCTTATGTCGGTCATATAGAACACCAACACATAGAAAAAGGGCTGAAGAAACCAGTCCATGACTTAACATAAGTAAAATGCTACCTCCAATTCCCTGTATGTTTGATAGAGCCTAATATTCCCCCAGAGTACGCCGCTTACCCCCCGAACCGTACAAGATAGTTACCACCTATCATACGGCTTTCTAACTCCACTTCTTTTTCTGGTCGTTCTGCTCTGTCGGATCGATGGTAGTCTCAGAGATCTGGTAACCTCTGACATTTTTGACAACACGCTTCCCGGTTGTTTAATCGAATGACCAATTGAGAAGGAGACAGTGGTCCAATTGGCTATTTTAGTCATAGAATTTCGCTATTTCGATTTTGCTAGTCCTTGGGAACAGCGAGGACTCTTCGTTTGGACTCAGTCGAAGCTGGAAATGATCAAAAGTCATCCTCTGACGGCTCATCTCCTACTTGCCATGCAACACATTTTTTTCCCACCCAAAACTTTAGGTATTCCTTGATAGTTGGTATAAATTCGTAAGCCAGGTCGGCTTATACGCTTTACAAAGGTTCTTGTTCTATATATTCCTTTTCTAGTCTTTCTCTTTTGATGTCGCAAAGTTGAAACCAAGAAATATCTATTACCTTCCTGATGTTTCCGAACACTTTCAATAAAACCCTCTCGTAGAAGTATTTTAACAATGTTTTCGATAATATTTGTAGTTTCTCGAAACCCAACTTTTCCACGCTCTGTGTATCTTTAGCTCCCTTGTGCCAGCTACTCACCGCAAGCATTTTACGATTAAGAATCAATTTCTTCTTGTACAGGTTGTGTATTAATTTACTATAACTATCGAATACTTTATATATCCGCGTTGCTGCGTTTATCCGAGTGATCCACAAACGACGAAAATCCCTCTTTTGCCTACCTCTATCTCGATGAGAGGAAACAAAAGCTCTTTTTACCTGTTGGGTAATCATTCGATTAAGTCTTAAATGAGCCCCTCTAAAGTTTGAGGCAAATGAACGCATTTTTGTTCATCGTCTCCGGGCTATATATCCTCGCGGAACTCTGGTCATTGATAGATCCTTTGATCTCCACGGCAATCTCAGACTATACCACCGGCAGCAGCTCTAGAGGCACAGGGCGAAGAGTAAGCATCTAACTGAAGTTTTACAACTTGGAAAGATGGCCCAGCCAATGTTAATGATTCTTTTATCTGGGATAACCCAATGGGGGATTGACCCGAGTATTTAGTCATATTCTTCTTAGGAGGCTCCCTTCAGCTTGTGAATCTATTCTAGGATCAATGCATATACTCAGACAGGTTCGATCTGGCTTAAGCTTGGCGGATTTCTCCTTTTGCTCCTCAGCCTACGGGGTATTAGCAACCGTTTTAATTTGATGGTCAGAGGCAAATTGAAAGCTAAGCAGTGGTAATTAAGACCCCCAGGGGAAAATGGGGATGTCTCCTATGTTACCCATAATATGTGGAAGTATCGATGTAATTTCATAGAGTCATTCGATCTGAATGCTACATGAAGAACATAAGCCAGATGACGGAACGCGGAGACCTAGGATGTAGAAGATCATAACATGAGCGATTCGGCAGATTTGGATTCCTTTCCTATATATCCACTCATGTGGTACTTGATCATATGATTCATATAAGATCCATCTGTCTAGAGATCGTCATATACATCTAGAAAGCCGTATGCTTTGGAAGAAGCTTGTACAGTTTGGGAAGGGGTTTTTTGAGAGAAAAGAAGAATCTACTTCAACCGATATGCCCTTAGGCACGGCCATGCATAACATAGAAATCACACGTGGAAGGGGTGGGCAATTAGCTAGAGCAGCAGGTGCTGTAGCGAAACTTATTGCAAAAGAGGGTAAAACCTTTACCTGTTGATTCAATGGTTGACTTGTGGCTCTTGCCCAAACTAGTAAGATCTGGAGGTCTCGATCTTGCTGTGTGTGAATAAGTGTGTTCTTTCGCTTTATTTGAGTGTCCCAGCTGAAGAAAAGAGATGATGCGGCTCAAGCCCTATTGTTAGAAATCGGATTCGGCCAATAACTAGGAGATAGTTGTCTCACACAAGGTATGCTACACCATATTATCGAAAATAGGGTATGAGACAATTAATGGCTTTGAAAACACCAAATAGCTGATGAGAGAAGTTCAAAAAGGAAATCCAAAAGGAACTCGAGTTTTTGGCGCGATTGCTGAGGAATTGAGAGAATTGAATTTTACCAAAATAGTTTCGCCGTTTTCTTGCTGGAAGAAGAGCCGCTTCTTTTTTGCGGCGGGGGAGAAATCCTTTACAAAGGCGATAGGTTAGTTACGTTTATATATGAAAAATCGAGATCTAGTGACATAACGCAAGGTCTTCCAAAAGTGGAACAAATCTTTGAAGCGCGTTCCCCAAGTTTCAGAATTTACGCTCTATTCATTCAATATTTCCCTTTTTAGAAGTAGACGTAGACCCGAGCTCTCTCCAAACATAAAAAACCCGCCTTCTGCCCTGGAAGGGAAGAGTTCCTATCTTTACCTTGGGAAGAGAATGCAATGAAAAACAACTTACTAGTGAATAGAAATAAGTAGAAATAGCTCCGCATGTCGCATTACCAAGGAAAAGCAATCTTTCTTTTATAGGCGAAATTCTCCTGGATTTTAGATGTATATAATTTCTTAATTATATGAGACCAAAAAGAAGAAATGACAGGAGGGTTCTATATAGATAGAAAAATAAGAACAAAATTACGATGTGGAAAAGAAGACAAGAATTGTGTACAATGCTATTGTACAACAATTTGGAAAAGGGATGTAGCGCAGCTTGTGTGACGACCTCAAATTTGATAACAAATTCGAAGTGCCCGTTATGTATTCCACCGCAATCCCAGAATCATTGTTGCGATATACATAACGTAGTTGGTAACCAGTTCCATAGACATTACAATACGATGATTCAAATACAATGGTCATATAGACCAAGTCATATTACAACACAATGTAGCAGCGGAAATAACGTCTTCGGCCCATGCCTCCTCCCTACAGGCAATTGGCGACTCACGGAGACGAGCTTAGTTCTGGTACTCTTCTTCATACCCTTCCTCCGAGTATTCCTCCCCATATTCTGGCCAAGTTGATAGCCAGGGACACAGCCGTGAGTACATTGGATGCACTCGCAAACCATCTTATAAATGAAAAGATGAGGTAGATATGCAAGGTTGGGTATAGTGGACTAAGCACTAAGTTGGTTTGCAAAAGCTAGTTTTATTTCCCAAGAATGCTCATTTGTAGAAAAGAGGTTTAGTTCTCTAAGTTCATTCTAAAGAGGAACTTCAATGTGTCAAGATCAAGGTCAAGTCATGTCAACTCAAATTCATGTCGTTCACCAAGTTCACCATTGTTATTTTTAGTCTTGACAAAAGCCAGGTAGAGTTTGCCAACCGTCCATGACCGAGGACTCGGCTATTCGAATAGTTTGAAAACCTCTGCAGAGGGGTACACTTTACCCACAAGATTCGATACATCTGCCGGGAGAAATCCACGGTTCGCTATACACAAAGGTATGCGGCTTTCAGATAATCAAACAAAACCTTTCACTTGCTCACCCTAGTATAGGATCCTTCCCTAGAGCCCGGGATACGGAATTCCCGCTCCGGCGCCTCTAGTTCTGCCCATCCCGGGTACCGGGTTAGTGGAATCCACTTGGTCAAGAAGTATCCGCCCATGGAGTCCTCCCATGAAGTTTTAATACAAGACCTCCCATACTAAGATAAACAAGCTACGGATTAAGCCCCTTCCCATATAGGGGTAACGTGGTTGTACGGTATAATTGGCACCCATGTACATCACTCGTTGTCAATTGAGAAATACATTTCATAGTTCTTAGTCAAGATTATTTTCTTTCATAAGGCCATCATGTAGGAGCAATCTCCCATTTCAAGTTTCAATGTCAAGTCACCACTTTTCAAATGGGGTTCCTCCAGAGATAGCCTCAACTTGTATTAGCGACTAAGCAACTACATTGAGTGATAGTACTACTACTAGGGTTGGATAAACTCAGCTTGATGCTCTTGATAACCAAGACATCAATATGCTTCTATCATTCTACTCTAGCAATTCAATCATGCAATTTACTTCTATCATTCTACTCTAGCAATTCAATCATGCAATTTACTCAAAACAAGTAGAAAGCAATAGTAAAACTAGGTAGTGGGAGTATGAATCAAAAGATGGCTTGCCTTGGTTGGCAAAGTGTCCGGGGTTTTCTTCTTCTTCTTGATAATAATAATCCCCTCCAATATCCTCCTCGGCAACACTAGCGTCTAATAACGAACAAACACAAAACACACCATCACTTCACCAGACCAACAACACACCAAGCACACATCTTTGTTTGTTAACCAAAGCATTCATGTTGCATTGTTATGGGGTTGGCTTGTAAGTGTTTCTTCTAAGTTTTTCTTCAGGTGTGCAAGCTAGTTACTCTACTAAGTAGCCTAAGTGGTTCACTTGTGCAGCATTGGTGTGGATTTAGAGTTACTAAGGCAAGTTTAAGTGGGAATGATCCACTAAGTGAAATGGGTAAAGAGGGCAATTAATTCTAAGTGTGCATTAGGGCTCTATCATTTTATGCTAGCAAATAGGTTTAGGTTAGGGTTTAAATGATCACACTAATAGGGTTTGAGGTGGATTAGTGTTGACTAACAGTAAGAGGGGTCATTAGTAAGTTCACATTTTAATTTTCATGATTTTTGATGGCTTAAATAATTTTCTAGAAATCTTTCATTAATTAACAAGCTAGGGTCACACTATTCATAACCAATTTTATTCTTAACTGATTTTGAAATCTAACCAGTACTATTGGATAGAGTATTTTCTAAGCTTTCCAACGAATATTTATTTGCTAAATTTGGACTTATAAAACTCTAGGAATTTGAATTTGAAAATACCATTTGAAACATATTTGAAATAAAAGAAAAGGGCGGGAATTAATTAAAAACGATTCGGACCGAAAATTCACTAGCCAGGCCCAGTCCAGACGAAACCCGAACGGGCCGGCCCAGAAAACGTTTCGCGCGGGAAAAAGAAATAACAGGGGAGCTGACAGGTGGGGCCACGACGTCAGACCTAATTCAAAACCCGAATCGGTAAGTTATCGTCCGATCTCGATCTAACGGTTCACGATCATCTTCTTCCTCAGTCACAGCGGGGGCTCACCTGCGAGCAGTGAAGGATGTTCGACGGCGAGGGCGACGCGTAGAGGAAGCAGGGCTCGTCGGCGATGATCGGGATCGGCTGCCGTGCTCCTCCTCCTCCGATTCCCTGCAGAAGCTGGCCTCCAGGTGGTCGGACGTGGCGGCGCTCCGCCCGTCCAGTACTGCGCCGGCGAGGTCGGCTACGGCGAACTAGGGCACGAGGGAGTAAGCGGCGATGTCTGGGAGGTAGAGGGGAGTGAGGTGCGTCGATTCGTTTGATCGCCGGGGGCTTATATAGGCCCAGGTGGCCGGGAGCAAGGCGACCAGAAGCTGGCCGTCGCGGGGGTCCTGGCGGCGTTTGAAGCTTGCTCCGGTCACGGCGGCCTCGGGGTGGTGCTGGGCTGGTGTCGACTCGGCTGCGGGGGACTGTGGGTCGCCTCTGGCGCCTTCACGTTGGTCGGCATCGCGCGGGACAGTGGGTTCCTGGGAGGGGGTCCTGGGTGTGTTTCTCCTTCTCCCTCCTCTTCTCACGGCCTGGGTCGGGCCTGGGGGTACTGGACTCGACCGAGGCGCGGCCAGAGAGCATGGCAGCAGTGCCTGGGCGAGCTCGAACAGTGCAGCACAGTGAAGTTTGGTTGGATTTGATTTCCTGCTGCCGGTGTTCGACGAAATGCTTACAAGAATTCAAAATTTGAATTTTTCAAATTTGCCACTTTGGGTGCTCATCATATTGGATAAGGTACCCAGGCATATTTTTGTTCTGGAGAAATAATGAGTTTTGCAAAAATTTATATTTCAAATTTGAAATGGTTTCTGTTTCAGATTCAAACTTTGGCTCAAGTTTGAGTGGTGTTCTGGTTTGAAATTTTGGTAGATCTTTGTTGGTTGAGTTAGTCCATAACTTGGTTAAGCTCAACTAAAAGGTTAAACCTGCAGGTGAGCTGTAGATTTCTTAATCTAAGGGCTCAAAGTGGTGTAGTCATTAACAGTTTCTAGATCATATTAACTTTATCTCTTTCTTACCTATTTTTCTTTTTGGTTCTTTTGGTTCCTAATAACTTTCTTAGTTGTTTCTGTTGGTTCACTTAGAATTAAGTAACCAATGCTCAAACAAAAATAACACACATAAAATCATAGAGTACACATAATAGAAAATACATGTATGCATAGAATAATGAATAAAAAGTTTTATTTGGGTCCAAAATTTGACACTTTATTTAATAAGAGTTGGATTACAATTTCTGAGTTGTTACAGCTTGGTAGCGCGTTTGTTTTGGGTACAAAATGTCACAGGTTCAAATCCTATCATCCTCTCATTGCCGCTGGAAAATGATTTTGATTTTGCTAAAGAATAAGCGTGTACTATGGAAAAATAAGTCTTTTTCTTCCAAATATTTTTACGAATACGCTTTTTTGACATTGAAGTACATTTTTTTGGAACTGCCATTCAAAAAGGAATTTTTTTTTCTAGTTGTATGTGAAAGACATCTATTGCCGCAAATAAATCCTTCTTTCTTCTTTATTCTTGGCACTAGTTTCTGGACCTTGAGGCAAGGGCAGTTACGCAACATTTTCTCAATATTGAATGTGCATTTTTCCCGCATTTTTGCGTACTATTTCTTTACACCCATTAGTGTGTAAGGGTTTCAATGCGGACTTTGATGGAGATCAAATGGCTGTTCATCTACCTTTATCCTTGGAAGCTCAGGCGGAAGCCCGTTTACTTATGTTTTCTCATATGAATCTCTTATCTCCCGCTATCGGAGATCCTATTTGCGTACCAACCCAAGCTTCCCTGTAATAAAGAAAGCAAGCAAAGCAGTCCTAGTCCTGCCTTGCCTTGCCTAATACTTGCCTTTGTTGGGTTACGGTATACCATACCCTTTATGGAGGTATGTCTTAACGCTATAGGCCCCTTAATCCAATTAAAGGAGGATTATAAATGGATAGATGAGATACTATTGTTTCTGGTACAAAAGTTCCTATATCAATGGGAAATGCCCTACCTTTGAGTGCGGTTTGAACTATTGATTTACGTAATTGGAAGTAACCAATTAGACACGATGTCGCTTTATTTTATCGCATTGGAAAAGACTATCCATATCCTATGTACCTAACCCTTCTAGGGAATTCTGTGTCAGAAAGCGTGAATATTTATTTCATTCCATTAAAAATAAAAGTAAGATAGATTAAATAAAAAAAAGGAATCCGCGCTATCGTACATCTTATTTTACCTACATACACTTCTTATTTTACCTACCTCACTTTTTCTAAGTAATGGGGAAGAGGACTGAAACATGCCACTGAAAGACTCTACTGAGACAAAAAGATGGGCTGTTATCACAATCGAATGAATTGAGACAACCAGAGCAACTGGAACTACTACATCTGAGAGAGATGAGGAACCTAACCTACGGTGAAAGTCGAAAGCTTTACGCATTGCTTTAAGAATGGGTCTAGCGGGCGTATTAAATCCGTGACCCCTATCTCTTCACTTCTGATCGATTAGGGAGGGGGGACGCCTCTTACTCGAATACGCCTTTTGGGGGTGTGCGTTGTCCAACCGGCTAGTCGGATCCTTCTTCTATAGAAATTGGAAACAGAAATCCCTGTTATAGCGGAGGTTATATTCCACTTCTGAAACGATCTCATTAATGCATAAATAGTAATAGGTTATTTAATGGCGGGAATCATAATTCGATATTTTTTTTTCTAAAAAAGATTGAGCCGAATCAAAATAGATCATGATACGATCATGAGACTTGACAAAGGTGAGCTTGCGAGGAAAGCGTATGATCTGAATTAGATACCGATTGGTCTGAGTTAGACTCCAAAGAAAGGCCCTATGCTATTAAAACAGGTGATACTCTCATTGAAATGTTCCTGACCCCACGAAAAAAAGTTTTACCATAACAAACATTCCTCTTTTCATTACAAAGTGGTATAGAGAATTGATCCAATATGGATGGAATCATGAATAGTCATTGGTTTAGTTTTGTGTATACTAATTCAAACTTGTTGTCTATGGAGTTTAGTTTTTCTTTTATCATCTCGTCCAAGAGATAAAGTTCTTCTAATTCTATGAATCTTTCTAGAATCCTTTTCTCTTGAATATCAGTTAAGAGAGTTTTGGATTGTTGGGTATTCCACCAATTCTTAATCGCTCTCAAATAAAAACCTAGTTCACTCGCTAAAGCATCCATGGCTGAATGGTGAAAGCGCCCACCAACCTAGAAAGAAAAAATGGGTCAAAAAGTAGGTTCGATTCCTGCCAGGATCATTTAAGTCTGGTTTCTTTGTTATTGGGATAGGTGAACTCTTTAGGATCCATCCCCCAAGGGAACCGGACATGAGAATTTATCATCATCCGGGCCTGCTTGCAAAAATGAATGGATCAGAAAGGGGGCTGGGTTCTATTTCTGGGCCGGGCAGGAGGTGAAGGCCAGAAGAAGAAGAGAAGTGCGCCTTCCCGCCTCCAATGGAAAAATATTGTATGGGAAAGGCAAAATACTTCTAACATGAATCTGTTCCCATGCAATAGTCAGGAATTCTTGATGGTATCTAGCTGGAACAACCTGTTCTTCCCGCTTTTTTGGTTTTTTAAGGGAAACCCGGCTCCTTTGCTTAGATACTGGCACTTCTTGTGGAAAGGAAAGTTGCAAGTCGAGTTAGCGTTTAGCGTATAGCAAGCGAAGCATTTTGTTGTTCTCTTTTAGTCCGCTTTTCTTTTTTCTTTCTTTGGAGTCGGGTTCTTAAGACAGGACTGGAAATCGGGTTTTCTGAATATCTCTCTTCCGGCAAAAGAAGTAAGCAAAGAATAAGCTGAACGTGGTATAGGATTTGGTTGATCCTCTCATCAAGTGTGTAAGCGATCCCGAGCGTAGTATGGATAAATGCTCACGTCTATCTATACCGGGTCACCATGGAAGTTCTAATTGGTCCTTGGCAGCAGCAAACTAGTGGAGTGGTGATGCGAGCTGAACTTATTATTGAGAAATGTAATGACCGATCGAACTTGATCTTTTATTGGTACCGGGGGAGGACGACCGATTGGAAAACTCGTAACTAGACATGTCAAAAAAGCGTTCATTAAATTGGATTGGAATAGAAGAGTTGTAATTGAAAGGATACCGCATCCCATTAAATGGATTCTTGGCGCCATTCTTTGGTCGAGTGCAATATGGCTCGGTGCGTATGGGAGCTTATGCGTTGGGCTAGAGAGTGAAGAGAAGTTCTCGCTGTCTATCATACCAGTTGCCTTGCTTATCTTGGCTTCTCTAAAGACAAAGACTCAGTGAAATCTCCCATTGGGGAGGGTCAATCTTCCCAACAGAACGTAATTAGCGAACGTTTGGTATATGAGGATATTTATACCTCTTTTCACATCCGGAAATATGAAATTCAGACGGATACGACAAGCCAAGGCTCTGCTGAAAAAATCACTAAAGAAATACCACATCTAGAAGAACATTTACTCCGCAATTTGGACAGAAATGGAGTGATTAGGTTGGGATCCTGGGTAGAAACTGGTGATATTTTAGTAGGGAAATTAACGCCTCAAATAGCGAGTGAATCGTCGTATATCGCGGAAGCTGGATTATTACGGGCCATATTTGGCCTTGAGGTATCCACTTCAAAAGAAACTTCTCTCAAATTACCTATAGGTGGAAGAGGGCGCGTTATCGATGTGAAATGGATCCAGAGGGATCCTCTCGACATAATGGTTCGTGTATATATTTTACATTCGAGATTATGCAGGATTATACACGAAAGATCCTTTTTTGGCTCTCTCTTTCTCGCTGTGCGAGATACGCTCCTGCTATCCAGTCATTACGCTGGCTAACTTATCTAAGCCAGCTATTGCCTGGACTACGCACATTCACGAGCTCTTTCACAAGTAGCTCTTCCATTGTGCGACTGTTTACCAAAAACACAGGTCTCCGCAAAGTCGTAAGACCATGTATGGGGGCTGACGCCTGCCCAGTGCCGGAAGGTCAAGGAAGTTGGCGAACTGATGACCAATTATCAGGGGCGCGCTCTACCACTGAGCTAATAGCCCGTCGCGCGGGCCTCCCAAAGAAACGGAGGCCTGCTACGCCAAAAGCGAGAAAAACTCCATCCCTTTCCTTTTGACATTGCAAAATTTGCAATTTGTTTTGCTAATATTCTGATGACCGGGGCCGCCAAGCCTCAAGGACTTATCAATTTTTCTGAGTCCCAAATGAAATGAGAAATTGTTTTTATGAAAGAAATGTGAAAATGTAGTTACAGATGTGAAAAAAGGAAATATCTCTCTATCTGTGTAGGCTTTTTGAATGAATGAAAGCGCTCTTAGTTCAGTTCGGTAGAACGCGGGTCTCCAAAACCCGATGTCGTAGGTTCAAATCCTACAGAGCGTGATTCCATCTATCTTATGTCGCAACTGCTTGTCGCATACTCCTGCTACTCTGACCTACGCTTCTCACATCGCATCCTTGGTCCTTAAACGACGGTATATTCTTTTTTCCACACAAAAAAACTTTCTGTTTCTTTCTATTTATTTAAATTAAAAAAGAGAAAATGAAATCATGAAAAAGAGAAGGAACCACCGATTCTGCATAAAAAACAGGGGTTCTGGAGCCAGTTTCTCAAATCGTAAGTAGATCCAATCCAGGGCAGTTGGTTGTGGATAACTCGAGCATAAGCTAGCTGCTTGAACCCACTGAATGCCAGCCACTAACCTGGTGGCATTCTGCGAAAGTGAAGTGACGCCTCGGGACAAGCACATCTTGCCTCACCTATATAATGGTTTTCACCCGCCTCTTCGGTCTTACCCGTCGTACCATTAAGATCCAGAATAAGCAGGATAGTCAATCCACCACTTAGGAGAGTAACCTATAGAAGATCCCAGGATCTCATTAAATGCATTGGAAGGGGACCGGATCAGAAACTCTCAAACAGGACTCGAGGCTCGCTGCGGGGGAATCCTAGATTAGATAGTCTAGCTTGGACTGATCTGCCCCGAGAATTAGCTAGCCGATGGTGGGGGAAATTGGGAGCTTAGTGCCGCACAAATGGGGGTTAGTGCCGCATAAAATCTTATGGTACGACCGGGAGCGTATCACCGGCCACTGGTAGTGAGAGCACAATCTAGCCAATTGACAGCTTTCCAGGGCTAGAAGGTTTATAAGTTCGAAAAATCGATTCATTTTAGTTTCAATCTAAACAACAGGACCTCTCCTCTCGTTTGAGGGATCGACTTTCCTATCTATCCACTTCATTGATTTTAGTAAAGGGCGCTTTAGATGCACGCGGTTCCAAATTAATGCCGGATAAAAAGGATTTTGGGTATAGTTTTCCTTGTGACGGTCCAGGGCGCGGCGGTACTTGTGGCGTGATGGCGGGTGCCTGGAGGTTAACCGTGACAAGTCAGAGTTATTCCTTGATGCAGATGGTTATATTAGTGTCATTCAAGCAGGCGAGGGGTTCTCCTCCAAGCAGAATGAAAGACGCCATGGACGCAGCTATTCCGAGGCATATTGTATATATATCTGGTGTCACCGTTTGCATCGTATCAAAAATAGCCATTCCTGAGATTAACCACCCGCCTGGGGAGTTTATAAACAAAAAATATCACTAATTCCATCTTCTATACTGAGATATACCATGAGACCCGTAATATGATTCGTGATCTCGCAACGCATTATGGGGCAGCTCATGATCTTCATATCGATCTATTATCCACCTCTGTATCTATTCTTTCTTAGCTAAACGGGTGGCGGATCCACCCAATATCTTCACAGGTATCACTTTTCACGATACCTAAAAGGTGGAATAGGGATTTTCGAACCATTTCCTATAAGAGAATGGTTTCCATTACTTTGAGAAATAGATTCTTATATCAAACTATAGCTATTGCATTAAATAAGAAAAGAAACTAATAGAAGTCGAAGACGCGGAATGGTAGTGAATAGAGAGAAAGATTCAATTTTCATATAGAAAGACATATCATAGAAAAATGAAATCGAAAATATTCGGAGATGACTATGAAAACACCTCTCTGGATCCTCGAATTGAAAGAGAGATTGAGAGAGATCAAGAATCCTAATTCTCGCTATTTGGAATGGATCCGGCTGGCTCTACGACAAACCTCCTAACCAATCTGTCACATCATAGAAGGATGCCTAGCTGAGACAACGCTTGTGCCAAGTAAGAACGACTCACTCACCGAGCTTTCCATCAATCTTGCGTGGCAGCAATAAGCGGAGCGACGCGCCCTAGTATACTCTACTGAATTTCATTTCTTTTTTCATCATAAAATCCGTAATTCGAACGAAGTCTGTGTGACCGGCTGAGTTGGATTCCTCTCGTCGAACTGGGACATTTCCCGAGATTAGAACTCCCCAGTCCTTAGATTCGGGAATAAGTAAATTCGATGATACACGACGATATAAAACAAAAATGACTACTCAACAAATTAATGCAAAATAGATTCTAGAATTTGGAAGTGCAGATTTTCAGTCCCATTCGAACTTCTGCGGGTTTCCCTGTAATAGGAAGATCTGCGAGAACTCTTACCCATATCTTACAATTTCTTCGGAATTGTCCACTCATAGCACGATGGAATTGTCCTATTGTAGCCCGACGCGCTGCTTGAGGGTCGCGAGATTGTTGTATTGTGGCTGAGGTTAGCGGGATCTTTTCACATAAAAGACAAGGCCGCGGCCACTTCCCTAATGGTACGACATTCTTGCTCCGGGTTCACTCAATGAGTGCTAAATTTCTTATATATAATAATATAGAAGCTCACAATACGCCGATCTGTCTCGAACTAAGCAGGGCACCGTGGTGTACAACTTCTGATTGTTTATCATACTTTCATTCCGGAAGATACCGATATGTCCATTGGGAATTAGGATAAAAGCATTTGAATGAAGAAGACGGGGATTTTTCCCTTGCTTCCGAAAAAAGAGTCAAGAAACACTAATGGCAACTCTTCGAGTCAACGAAATTCATAAAATTCTCCGCGAGCGTATTGAACAATATAATAGGAAAGTAGGGATTGAGAATATTGGTCGCGTAGTTCAAGTGGGGGATGGGATTGCTCGTATTATAGGTCTTGGTGAAATAATGTCAGGTGAATTAGTAGAATTTGCAGAAGGCACTAGGGCTGCTTTGAGTTCATCTTGCTTTCCTACATGCTCCCAGTTCACCCACTTCTCACTTCCAAATACCTTCTTGAAGTAGACTGAATGATATGTATCATCCATTGTGGGGATCATCTTTTATCGGGAGACATGGCCTGGTGGTTTCTGATCGAGATTCCTAATCAATAGGGCGAAGAGCTCTTCGCATGATCTGGTCCTACCTTTTGTCTACGCTATTTTTTTCCCTTCTCGGCTGCTGTCCTTACTCTGGATAAATTGGAACACATTGATTCTGTTCGTTCCTGCCCTTCGCTTCAGGCCATAGTACTTCTGAATTATTTCTATACCCCTTTGATGATGCAGCCTCTGACTCTCGTGGGTAAACTCCTACTTGATTAGTAAGAACTTCTCTGTCTCAACTCGTGGACCTATCTATCTTCTTCTCTTTCAGAGATAGGGGTTTGCTATTCTCATGGATTGCTCATATTTATTTACCCCATTGAATCGTTTTTGCCTTGTTTCAGCTCTTCCTTCATCTGAACCTTCCAGTACTAATCTATCTTTATGGGGAAGACCCTTCATCTGGTCTTTCCCCATCTGCTTGATTTAGCATCAGTAAAAAGGCTTAAAATCAATCAATTCTGATAAGGATCTATCCATGGAATATGATGATTCTACTTGTTTGAGCTGGAAGGAAATATTGAGCCTAACTAATAATAATGATAAGGTAAATTCTTTCCTAATTGAAGAGAATGTTTTGATATCTCCGAATTATATACTACCTAAGACAAAGTACTGTGTTGTATTTAGGTATGTCATCTGTCAAGATATCGCCAGCGGGAGGAGAGGGAGGACGGCGATCAAGAGACAAGTGGAGATCAAGTCTGCATAAGCACGAGCATGTGATGGCGCACTAGGACTGCCTACGACATGATGTCTACACGTCTAAGGCATGCCACACACATGGCCTGCGTGCCAGAAATAGGCCGAACCCATATATGGGTCGGTATATACTCGTTTGAGTCGAACCGAGTCAGTTTGGGCCCAAACTAGGTTGGTTTTGGGCTAGGTCCATGTTGAGGACGCCCCAGCCTCCCTTAAGTAGCCAGGGGCGCCCCCTCAAGTCCCTTAGACCACATTTAAGCAAAACCCTAGTTTCTAGACAAAACCAAGTGTTCCTCTAAAATTATTCGCACCAATTCGTATCGATCTGGTGTTTGTTCTTCTGAAAGTCTGAGTGTAATCTGCTGTTCCATTGGGAATTAGTATATTGCATCACCGCTTCGTGGTCGGCGGCTATGTGCGCAAGCGTGTGACGTTGCGAATATCCAAAGGGTTGAGAGCTGTTGCGCTGGCAGCAGGGATTAGCCGGAGAGTTTACAGCGACACTCGAGTTATCTTCATCACCATCATCACCATCTACATCACGCTCGCTGAGAAGATCGGGACACCCCTTATCATCTTGGTATCAGATTCCAGCGTTTACTCAGTGAGCATCCACAAATTTCTCCCCGTAAATTCATTTTTTTTGTCCTATACAGAAAAAGCCACACAAAAAATTAGGGTTCTTAGTTTTTGCCACTAGATTGCATCGAAGTATTTGTATTAGTTGCTGGTCGTAGTTTCTTTTTGCGTAGCCTTTTCCATCTATTATCTTTTCCATCCACCGTGTGTTCGTCGTCTATTCCGATTGTTCCGATCGTTTCCGATCGTGAATCACCAGATCTGATCGCTATTGGTCTCGTGTCCAGATTGGATTGATCTAGTTTCCGATTGTTTCCGATTTTTCCAATTGTTTCCGATCAAAACACCATCCAGATCAGATCGCTAGTTACTAGAGGAAACACGATCGCTATTGATCTCCTGTATTGGATCGATCTCCGGCCGATCGTTTTCGTCAAAAAAAAAGACTTCCGATCATTCCCGATCTAGCTTCCATCGCTAGGAATAGTTCTCTGTGCCAATTACTTTGCCAGATCCGATCGGAAGACAATTAAAAAAAAAACTAGCCAGCGCGTCTCGCCTGGGAGCGGAGACCGTCTGGGGTCCGGCGCGTGCATCGCGCGCTCGCCCCGCCCCGCTCGCTGAGGCGCGGAGTACGTCTGGCGTCAAGCGCCAGAGATCGGGCCACTTCTTTTTAGGCCCAATTTTTGTACAGTAAAAAAAAGAAGAGACAAACTACTTTGTCCGTTTCGCGTCGCTGTCGCGCTGCCGTGCGTTACCGGCGTCGTATATCTCTGTCGCCACATGTTTTTTATCGATTTCTCTTCCGCGACAGTGTGTTACCACTGTGTCCACATAGCATCCGTTCTACACGATTTTGATCGCTTTAGCTACAGCCTGTCTACAGCATCGTGTTAGGGGCTTACCCATACGAGACTAGCTACTTCGTGCTCATCAGGCTGCTGCCGTGTGCGCAATCTTGTGCCTGTTCGTCGAGCCAGTGCTAGCGTCTCTCTTGTGCATTGCAACACGAGCTACTGTGTGTTGTCACTTATATCTTTTTGAGCTCATTTTTCAGAGTTGCTTTGCCCCGTTTATCTCCACCGTGTGTGTTTCCGTGGGTCTTTGTCATACGATCAGCACTATGACTTGTATTTCGGTGTAGTTAGGTATCCATACCAAGCCCCACCATATACCCTGGTTTGTCGTGTGATAGTTTCTTATACCCTCGGTATTCGCTTCATCACATCCGTGCACGTTTCAGTCTCTACGAGTGGTAAGCATTTATTATTCACTTTGGAACGGTAAGATACCTCTTTCTTTCAGTTTTGATTGAGTTGAGAGTTCAACCATATATATATATTGCTGCCACTTCCTTTGTCTTTACTAACAATGGCAGATGATGACGAGGAGGATCCATTACCATTGCAGTTTGATTGCAGCAATACATTTTGGGAGGAGGATTCTGGAGTGGTGCTTAATTTGGGTTTGTTCCACTTCACTGCAGATATTAATGGAAGACCTGCTGCTGTTACCATTGATAACTGTTCTTTACCGAACTTGGTTAGTATTGAGGTTGTTGAAAAGATGCAATTGCGTACTTATGGAAAAATTAAACCATATATGTTGGCTTCTTATGATCATGCACTACCGATTACGCGAACCACCCATGTTCCTCTCACCATTTATGGCCATACAGTTCATATTCGTTGTGATGTGTTTCCTAGAGCGCTAAATTTTTGCCATATTTTGTTGGGAAAATCTTGGTGTTCTCAGTTTCAGGTTGTTTTTGGTAGTGATCATCCTGACCCTTCCATCTTTTGGAATAGTAAGCACACGTGGTTGTCATATATTTGCATTAAGGAATTTCAGGAGGTTAGGCATCAAAACCTGTGTCCACCTGCAGCCCTTCTAATAAAACCACATGTTGCTCCTGTTCTTACAACACCTGACCTATGTATTCCCACCATGTGTACACCTCAGCCACCTAAAGTTAACTTGCATGATTCCACATTATTTGTAGATACGAGTGTACACAAGAGTGAGAATGTCATTGTTCCAGAAAAACTGAGCGCGGGAGTTGCTAGGACATGTGAGGATATTTCAACTAATGTAACCATGTGTACTCCTAGTGTTGTTTCTTGTGAAATGCAGGTTGCTTTTGAAGAAAGGGAGCCGCCTATTTTACAACCTGCATCACCGGTTTGTGTATTATCACTTGAGGAGGACGTTCCAGTGCCTACTACATCCGAGGAGCCTATCATTGCAATAGGAAGTGTTTTGGAACTACATCCAGCCTTGGAAAATCTTTGTGAGTCTACTCCTTTGCTGGTTCCTTCTTGTGATTTATCTTGCACTACTGTCTCAGCACCTTGTGATACTTTGCTAAATTCGAATTTCGATCATGTGGTACTGATGACACATAAAGAAGTACTTGCTCGAATACCAGCTGTTCATATTGTGTATTCCATCATGCTAAATAAACTGATAAGGGGAGCATAGCTACTACTCCTACTATTTTACCACCTCCTTATGTTCTGAAGCTTGGACAATTCTGCTTTGAAGTGCCTCCACAAGATGATGTGAAGCCCAACTTTCGTACACCTCCAATGGAGTTTCATGTTCGCCGAGGCGCAGCAAAGGATATTTAGTTGTTCTATTTTAATTAAGTTCGCGTCATGTTTTTATTTCAGTTTGGTTTTATTTGTGTGTGATGGTTTTGGGCCTGTCCAAAATCAAGTGTGTTTTGGCCATTTGGGCTTTTAGTTTGGTATGGGCCCTAGCCCAGCCAAGGTAGCGTTCAGAGTCACCCATATAGGGTTATGGCAGCCGCCTTGTATCGAGGAGACTGGTATTTTCGAGCTAAGGAATAGACCAGAAAAGTCCCAATGTTTGGGGGCGCATATCGGTGTGTTTGATTGCTGATCTTCGAGATCTGATGTTATGCCATGCGTGGGAATTGATTCCGGTCAGTTTCATCGCGAGGAATTGAAGAGAGATTAGTTTGATCTATTTCAGATTGAGTTCTCTTTTGTATCTTGCTGTTTCGTTTGATCGCCGTGAAAGATTGGGCCAAACCCCCATCGGATCACGTTGATCCGTATCATCTTGGTATCAGATTCGTCGGGTTTCTCACGGCGGAGTTTGTTGTTGAGATTGATTGGTACTGCTAAGATCTATCTGCTGAAAGTTGGGTCAGATCTGCTGTCTTCTTGCCGATCTGAGACTGGATTACTGTCTGCTGAAGTAGCCGTGGGTTTAGGGAATTATTACTTTTCCCCTGCCGCCGATCTGCTAGAGTTCTATTCCATTCATCTTTGATTTCCTTGCACGTGAAGCTTGCAGATCGATCAGATTTTGCTCTTGGTGCAGCGCGATTAAGGAAGTTTCCATTAGATTGATCCGATCAGCTTGCATGGTATTCACGCTGAGATTCCTTGGGCTGCTCTAATATTAACTTTTGTCTTACCTGATTGGATATTTAATACTTGGTAGTACTAGCACAGATCGGGTATCAGATTGGATCGCTGTAAAAACAAAAAACAAAAAAAAACAGCGCAGGTGGATCGTCTCGCGCTTGAGCACGGCGACAGTCTGTCCCCTGGCGCGCCCGCGATCGAGGATCGCTACCGAGATCGATCGGTTGCTGCCTTAGTGGGCCTGCTCAGATCGGTTCCCGGCCCAGGTGATTGGCGCTAGCGGTTCGCTCGTGCGCCTTACCACGGAGGCTGTCTGTCCCCCGGCGACCCTGCGCATCGCTCGCCTACGACCCGGATCGGATCGCTCACTCGCCCGCCAACAAGACGAGCCCGCGTTGCCCACGATCGCCCTCGATCGTTCGTCTCTCCTCAGATCGTCAGATTACCTGCTCGGATTGCTCGTCAGCTTACCTGCTCGTCAGATTACCTACTGGGATTGCTCTCTTGTCAGCTCTGATCGCATCAAGGTTTTACACACAAAGGAACACGGAGACAAATCGCTCGCTACCGCGCCTGTTTTTCCTCCGATCTCTGCAGCCGCCGTCTGCTGTCCAAGCACAACGCCGGTATACTTGATTTCC
Organism: Dactylis glomerata; assembly: GCA_007115705.1. NCBI lineage: Eukaryota > Viridiplantae > Streptophyta > Magnoliopsida > Poales > Poaceae > Dactylis > Dactylis glomerata. Next base: position 150,188 of record QXEO01000937.1, on the reverse strand, counting down.
TTTTGCTGTCTTTGACTGCTGTTTTATCTGAAGATGGTAAAATCTGTTGAGGGAGATAATTCTGTTGCTAATGGAGAAAAAATAGAGGAGCTTGTACCGCCGGTTTTTGCTGCAGATTTGGCTCCTAATATTCGGGCTGGTTTTGATAGCACGTGCGACTTTATTCTTCAGAGTCATGCCGCATTGGCAACACAAATTGCACAGCTAGCTACTCGGATTGATGCAATGGGCGATGCTACCACCCGTGCACCCGTGCAGCCCCCTCCTGCTACACAACCTCGCGACGTGGTTCCACGCCGCCCTGCTGACATTCCTGATCATCGACCCGTGGAACCCACTTATGAAGGAGAACTTGCCGATGACGCTGATTATGCACCACAACAACGACAGTTTGCTGCTCGTCCTGCAGGTGCTCATCGTGTACAGCCACATGATCGTGACCGTCTTGGCCATGCTGGTCGTGTTCCACTTGATGACGGTGGTCTTGGACGCATCAAATTGTCCATACCTCCTTTTTCCGGTGACCGCGGACCTGATGATTATTTGGAGTGGGAGATGCGCATGGATCAGATTTTTGATACTCATTATTACACTGAGGCGAAGAGACTTCAACTGGCTGCTGTTGAATTCACCGGTTATGTGCTGATTTGGTGGAATCAAATTCTGCGTATGCGTACTCGCCCAACATCATGGACAGGTATGAAAGATCTTATGCGACATTGCTTTGTTCCTGAAGACAAGAGAGACATGTATAATAAGTTGCAGCAGCTCACTCAAGATACTAAATCTGTGGATGAGTATTATAAAGAGATGGAGTTGTTGATGATACGTACAGGGACAAGGGAGGATACAGAGGCCACGATGTCTCGGTTTTTGAATGGACTGAATTTTGAGGTGCGTGATCGTGTGGAGATGGTTTACTATCATGATCTTCAGGATCTTGTGCACCAAGCTGAGCGTGCGGAGCAACAAATCAAACGACGCCAAGCTGCCACACCTACAAAATCATGGCCTCGTTCTCATACCGAGGCTGCTGGTCCTAGTGTTCAGCCGACACCTTCTACACGCTCTAATAGTGTTTCTCATAGCGTGGCACCCAAATCTGGGGTGTCCAAAACTGCATCTGCGCAGTACACAGCAAACATCGAGTGTTTTACTTGTGGTGGACGAGGACACATGAAGCGTGATTGCCCTAATAGAAAAAGGGTGATGCTCACACATGATGGCTATGTTTCTGCTAGTGATGAAGAGAAAGCTGATGCGTCATCAAGTGAGGAATCTGAGGACACTCCTGAAGTGACCGTGGATGGGTATGAACTTGCTGCAAATTTAAAGAATCTAATGGTGCAACGTGTACCAGAAGATCGCATACACGACCAAGGGCAGCGCTGGAATATATTTCAGACTCAATGCATCGTCAAGGACACCACTTGCAAACTGATTATTGATGGTGGCAGCTACACAAATATTGTTAGCAAGAGTTTGGTGGATTCTCTATCATTGCCTACATGGAAGCACCCGCAGCCGCATTGTGTTGAGTGGTTGTATAATTCAGGGAAGCTGAAAGTCACACATAAGGTGCGCCTGAAATTTTCAGTAGGTAATTATGAGGACACAGTGGTCTGTGATGTTTTGCCTATGGATGCATGTCATGTGCTGCTCGGAAGACCGTGGCAATTTGATAGGCGTTCCACTCATGAAGGCAGGTCCAATGTTTATTCCTTGTGGCATAAGGGGAAGCGTCATGTGTTGCAGCCTAGGCTCGATAAGGATATCAAAGTGGACGTGCTTGCTGCTCAGAAAAAGGTCCAACACATTCAGGCGAAACCGAGGACGGTTTCCTTTCAAGTTGGGGGGGATGATAAGGGGAGCATAGCTACTACTCCTACTATTTTACCACCTCCTTATGTTCTGAAGCTTGGACAATTCTGCTTTGAAGTGCCTCCACAAGATGATGTGAAGCCCAACTTTCGTACACCTCCAATGGAGTTTCATGTTCGCCGAGGCGCAGCGAAGGATATTTAGTTGTTCTATTTTAATTAAGTCCGCGTCATGTTTTTATTTCAGTTTGGTTTTATTTGTGTGTGATGGTTTTGGGCCTGTCCAAAATCAAGTGTGTTTTGGCCATTTGGGCTTTTAGTTTGGTATGGGGCCTAGCCCAGCCAAGGTAGCGTTCAGAGTCACCCATATAGGGTTATGGCAGCCGCCTTGTATCGAGGAGACTGGTATTTTCGAGCTAAGGAATAGACCAGAAAAGTCCCAATGTTTGGGGGCGCATATCGGTGTGTTTGATTGCTGATCTTCGAGATCTGATGTTATGCCATGCGTGGGAATTGATTCCGGTCAGTTTCATCGCGAGGAATTGAAGAGAGATTAGTTTGATCTATTTCAGATTGAGTTCTCTTTTGTATCTTGCTGTTTCGTTTGATCGCCGTGAAAGATTGGGCCAAACCCCCATCGGATCACGTTGATCCGTATCATAAACCTATTAATTTGAGTTGTGCTATGAATAAGATTTCTGAAATTTCATATTTGAATTCTAGCACATATGCCTATTGCTTCACTTTTAATTTAGTCGGTGAATATAGCATGAGTGATGATTTTATGGTGGACCACATATCCATTACATGTGATAGAATCGCTGAACTAAAACTTGCTGTTTTCAGCAATATATGCATTGTGTCCAAGTGTTTTTGCTCTGGGAAAACAGTAAATTTTCGAGATAGTATAATGTATTCTGGTCTACTTGATGCGTTTCGGCTCACCAATCATGATATGTTGGGTTGCTCTATTTTTGCCAGTTTGCACTCGGATTTGCTATGTTTATTGTGTTTGTCCCACACTTCGTTGCCTAAGTGTGGTACTGATCCGTACTTCACTTATATTTGCAAATTGCGTTGCATATTACCTAAAGGACATGCTGATCATGCATATATAAATGAATACTTCTTTGTCCGTTCATCACTTGTTCATCATAATCAGAGTAGTGCAGTTGGAGCCTGGTATAAACCTATTTTGTTCTCATATTTGTTGGAATGGTTTGACCTTGCTCATAATAAATTTGATCATAGAGCTTCTGTGAGGACACTTGCTTTAGTCTTGCACTATACGACTATATACATAGATCGTCCTCGCTGTGCTCATGCTTATATGAATTTCACTTATATTTGTAATTTTAGTTCCATCTTGTCTACTGGGAATACTCATCATGTTCACAAAACCAATAAAACATGTTATATATACATATATTGTGCATACACGTTGCTCTTTTTGTTTCTTCCACTTTCAGCTTACCCAAAGCCGAGGACGGCTTTTCTTGAAGAAAGGGAGGATGATGAGGATCTATCCATGGAATATGATGATTCTACTTGTTTGAGCTGGAAGGAAATATTGAGCCTAACTAATAATAATGATAAGGTAAATTCTTTCCTAATTGAAGAGAATGTTTTGATATCTCCGAATTATATACTACCTAAGACAAAGTACTGTGTTGTATTTAGGTATGTCATCTGTCAAGATATCGCCAGCGGAAGGAGAGGGAGGACGGCGATCAAGAGACAAGTGGAGATCAAGTCTGCATAAGCACGAGCATGTGATGGCGCACTAGGACTGCCTACGACATGATGTCTACACGTCTAAGGCATGCCACACACATGGCCTGCGTGCCAGAAATAGGCCGAACCCATATATGGGTCGGTATATACTCGTTTGAGTCGAACCGAGTCAGTTTGGGCCCAAACTAGGTTGGTTTTGGGCTAGGTCCATGTTGAGGACGCCCCAGCCTCCCTTAAGTAGCCAGGGGCGCCCCCTCAAGTCCCTTAGACCACGTTTAAACAAAACCCTAGTTTCTAGACAGAACCAAGTGTTCCTCTAAAATTATTCGCACCAATTCGTATCGATCTGGTGTTTGTTCTTCTGAAAGTCTGAGTGTAATCTATTGTTCCATTGGGAATTAGTATATTGCATCACCGCTTCGTGGTCGGCGGCTACGTGCGCAAGCGTGTGACGTTGCGAATATCCAAAGGGTTGAGAGTTGTTGCGCTGGCAGCAGGGATTAGCCGGAGAGTTTACAGCGACACTCGAGTTATCTTCATCACCATCTACATCACGCTCGCTGAGAAGATCGGGACACCCCTTATCAAATTTGTTACTTCTTCAGAATGTCTAACCAAAAGATTAGATTAGAGTATCCGACCTGTGGGAGTACTTCCAAATATAAGGAAAGTTGTATTCTATATGGGGTTGTAATCTAAAGTAAGGACAAAAGGCTTCTTTAAAACCAATATATTCCTACTTCTAGTTCTAGGCAGCTCCGGGTAGAGATGGAGGGGGCTTCGTAGCTTGACTTTAACGGATTTGCTAGGATGGATTTTGTTTATTTTGATAGTGCAAAATGCATCAAAAGGTACTCTTTTTTTGAACAAAAAATGGAAATGGTACCTTATCCATTTGTGGCAATATTTTTTCTCTTTTTGGATTCAGCCGCGAAGGATCCATCTAAACCAATTAGCAAACTCTTGCTTTGATTTTATGGGGTACCTTTCAAGTGTACCAAAAAGTCCTTTGTTAGTAAGGAATCAAATGCTAGAGAATTCATTTCTAATAGATACTCAAATGCAAAAATTAGATACCATAGAATCCATATTATTCCATTCCAATTTCTTCCCGACACTTCCCAAGAAAAATCCCGAATTGGATCCAAAATTGACGGGTTAATGTGAGCTTATCCATGCGGTTAGGCGCTCTTCAAATAGGAATCCATTTTCTAACTGGCTTTCGTGCTTTGGTGAGTCGTCCGAGATCTTTTCGATGACCTATGTTGTGTTGAAGGGATATCTATATAATAAATTGTTATTTGATTTGATACATTGTGATCCTTAACGTTGATGAATTAAGAAAAACGGAAAGAGAGGGATTCGAACCCTCGGTAAACAAAAGTCTACATAGCAGTTCCAATGCTACGCCTTCAACCGCTCGGCCATCTTTCCTACATAATCTTATTATGGAATTTATCCAGAACTTCCCTCTTTTCCTCGGTGAAACAAGAATCCGTTTTGTTCAAACAAAAGCACTTAGTTTAGCCTTTGTTTGCTCTGTGCTGCATCTTCTTAAAAGATGCATTGCATCCAATGGAATCCCAACTCCCTTTCTTTTTGATTTCCATTCTATTTAGAACAAATTAATGCAAAATAGATTCTAGAATTTGGAAGTGCAGATTTTCAGTCCAATTAGTCTATTTCGTTTCGAGAAAAAAGCCGATGTTGATACCTTTTTTATCTTTTTTTCCAGTCCTTGGTACAATACAAATCTTGTTGCGAAGCACACTTCGCGATCATATGATACGGGCAAAGCAAAGAATGCGGTGGTACAAAGATGAAGCGGAGGAGACTTTCGACCAAACAAAACCTCTTGGTTTACTAGTTGGCAGCATGGATGCAATCCTTACGTCGAGCTTCCTTCGGTAATGTTGCAAAGGAAAGGAGATAAGCATTGTATGTCCCAGAATAGGTCCTATTCTTCTACCCTTTCCAGGTAGTCGATGGCTATTGACAGCTACTACCTTAACACCAAAGAAGAGTTCGACCCAATGCTTTATTTCTGTCTTAGTGAATCCCGATTCGACATTAAAAGTATATTGATTCTTTCCCAATAAACGAAGACTTTTTTCTGTAAATACTCTGCTCTGTTTACAATTCTTTCGTACTCTCTTCTCTTTACCACGCGATAGGTCAGCGAAGCGTGAGCGGGCGCTCCGTGTCTGTTAATGAATATTCTAATAGGACTGGAATTTCATAATACTGAAAGAGAAGAAGTAGCAATTAGCATTCTTAAGTTTAAGATCAAAGAGTCGGGCGGAAAAAGGGGAGATCTTGAACTCGTTCCTATGCTATCCGTCAATTAGTAGGCCCCAAGGACCAGGATAGGATCTCTTAGTTTCAGTGTAATTTTGAATTATCAAAGCAAGAGCTTTATGTAAGAGTGGAAGCCCCAAAAGGTGAATTAGGAATTTATCTAGTAGGAGATGATAGCCTTTTCCCCTGGAGATGGAAAATTCATCCACCCGGTTTTATTAATTTACAAATTCTTCCTCAGCTAGTTAAAAAAATGAAATTGGCTGATATCATGACAATATTAGGTAGTGTAGATTGGAAGACAGTCTAGAATCGATTTGGATTTATGGTTTACGCACAAATATCAGATAGGGACAATCACAAGCCTACTTTATTTCTAGAAAAGAGCGTACAAAAATAGTATTTCTACGTAAAACACCCATAAAGGGTATTTCAATCGAAATCCCTAAACAGGATATTAGTTCTTTCTCTTTTTCTTGATGATTTTGTAATGGAATGACGAACCTATTTTGGATACAATACCCATTTTAGAACCGTTCACTACTAACAAATAGAAAATCTCAAAATAACAAATAATATAGTTAATGGTTCCAATTTGTCCTAAATTTGGCAGTCTGTGACTGGAAATCCTTTCTCTTTTCAATAAAAAGAAGATAAGACGGGTGGATAAAAAAAAGGGGCTGATATTGATCCCAAGAAAAAAACAGTAGGTACAGCTAGTCCGTGAATAGCCAGCCATCGCACTGTAAAAATAGGATAGGTTCGATCTATGGTCATTGAGGGCCTCCTAAAAGGATCTACTAAATTCATCGAGTTGTTCTAAAGAATCAAAACGGAAGCCCACTAGTTTCCGGTTCCCGTGGGTCCAGTTATGCTTTCAAACTACTGGTTATGTCACCACCTTTGATGTTGACTCTGCATCTCAAAGAAAGGACCTCTAACTAGCAGCTTCTCATGCGTACGTCCGGGAGCGTACGTACCGGCCCTAGTAGTGAGAACACAGTATTAGCCCAACTGACAGTTTTCTAGGGTTAAAAGGTAAATTGAGCACGCAAAAGGTTCGACGACTCGCCTATACCGGGATAGAACAAAGATGGGCAGGTTTACCTTGATTTTGGCACTAAAACCAAAGTCAAATGGTCCGAGTTTCCCTTTCAGGGACTAAAAAAGGACTCAAAATGAAATAAATTAAAAATGATCAGGTTAGCTCAGTTCGAGGGACCACCCCTCGAATTATTAGGCGGGAGACCGTGTGTTAAGTAAGGCTTTGGTTATCTTTCGTAGTAATAATATCCCGGAGTTTCAAATGTAAAAAAAAGGTCTGAAAGACTTATTCTTTTTTTTAAGGAGGATAAGGAGTATTAACGTTTATTTCACCAATCATAATCGAGATGATAGTTATCGTCAACTAAGGAATAGTATGATGCATTACCACGATCTTAACTTCAAATGTTCCTCTAAGCATTATGCTGTATGCTGAAGCATCTATCGGATAGGATTGGTACCCTATCCGTGGTAAAAAGATCGCCTGCGGCTGGCCCGGACAAGAACAGAACAGTAAACACTAGAACTGAAAGGGAAAGCCCGGGGGAGGACGACCGATTGGAAAACTCGTAACTAGACATGTCAAAAAAGCCCCCTTCCTGTTGAGCCTAAGATTCCAGTCATTGCTTGTCTCTAAAATAGTCGTTCTTTCCATTCTAGATATAGGGAAAAATTGAGCCTCTTTTCAAGAGACGGCCACTCCGCGTTTTGATCAGCCATTTTGTGTGGGTCGTTGGACCTTCAGGCTTCGAGTTAGGTCAGGATCCTGCTATCATGGGCTGGTTCTGAAAAGGGCCTCGGCCTTCCTATGAAATAAAGAGGGGGACAATTCTTTAGTATATTTTCTCAATACTAAAAAAACTCGTAATCGTAAGTAGTAAAGAGAAAGTCTAATTAGATCTATCTTCCTGGCAATAAGTCCTTCAGAGACTAATAAATATGACTATCTATATCAGTGCCTTGATCTTCTTCCTTGGGTCGGAGAAAGGGCCCCACTTGCCAATTGGAAATGGAAATGCCGAATGAATTGAACCAAACTACGGAAACTGTGGTTGAGCTTCCATTTTGGTTTTGAATCAAACGTAGATAGGGACAAAAGCCTACCAGCTAAGGCCCCTAAATGACCGCTCAGTGATAAAGGAGGTGGGGGTGCAAAGACAGCCAGGAGGTTTGCCTAGAAGCAGCCACCCTTTAAAGAGTGCGTAATAGCTCACTGATCGAGCGCCCTTGCGCTGAAGATGAACGGGGCTAAGCGATCTGCCGAGCTTTACTGGGTATGCCTTATATACCGCGTTTGGGCAACCCTCTCAACAATTAAGAGATCCATTCGAAGAACACGGGGACTAATTGAAGTAAGAAGTCGACCCATCTGGGGGACTTCTTACTTCAATGAAATTATTTTATTCTTTTAGTTGGAGTGTCGGCTTTCCGTGAAATACTTGTTTGGCCGAGGACTTCCAAACACGTCATAAGCTAAACCCGTACTGACAAATAACCAACCCGCAATGAATAGGGAAGGTATAGTAATGCTATGAATAACCCAGTATCGAATACTGGTAATAATATTAGCAAAAGAACGTTCTCCCGTGCTTCCAGACATGCTGAGCTCCCAAATTTTTTGTACATTCAAAAAAGGAATTGATTCCGTAAAAGATGGGATCAACCAGTAAATAGAAAATTACTGATATTGCATCCTTGCGGGGGAGAAGTTCTAGATACTTTTCCGTACTTTGTATCTGGAGTACTTCACCTAATTTCCTCCGCAGTCTTAGGCTTCGGTGGCATTTATCACGCGCTTCTGGGCCCTGAGACTCTTGAGGAATCTTTTCCATTTTTTGGTTATGTATGGAAAGATAGAAATAAAATGACTACAATTTTGGGTATTCACTTAATTTTGTTAGGTCTAGGGCTAGACTATACCTTTTGAGTCTTTAGGATTGCGGAATAGGTTTTCAAACCATGGTGCACGTTTACAAGATACCTCTACCAGGCAGGCCAATTCAGTCTTTTGCGAGCGCATAAGTATAGGTGTTCTTGGATTTCTAGTTTGGGCTCATCATATGTTTACTGTGGGCTTAGACGTTGATACGCGTGCCTACTTCACCGCAGCTACCATGATCATAGCTGTGCCCAGCTAAGGTAAGGAACTTCGTGTCGCGGCTGCTCCACTCCACTGCGGTCATTTGAACTGAACTTCGTTGCCTTCCCGCGCGTGAAATGAATGGGCGCTGTGTCGTGGGTCAGTTTTGGGGCGGGGGGCAGAGAGAGACCAGAAGAATGATTCACTGAAGACGAATGAGAGGTTCACCACCACATCATTGCAAGGGGAGCTCGCTCGGGTTTTTTGGGGTTGATAGTGGAAAAGTCGACAGATAAGTCACTGATAATAAGCTTTTCTGGTACGAAATGAGCCACTTCAAATAGGTTCATTGCTCCAGCCCAGAATACGATTAATCGAATCAAAAAGGCTATGAGGATCATAAAAATGGAGGTGGAGGGAGATTGTATAACTAAGGATCGAGTAGAGGAAGACGTCAGTCTTTCAGTTGTAGATGATCATTACCGAAAAAGATGTACATTCGAATGAAAAAAGAGGGCCTGTCCGAGAGGAAATAAAGAATATTCGTTTGCGGATTCTTCCGAACAAGCAACGGATTGAGCAACTAGCGCGAAAGCCGTTGCGCTAATGCGCATCCGTTTTCTTGCTCGGGAACTCACAAAATTGTCAAAAGCCAGACATGAAAGGAGCCTGCTAAAGCTTCATTCCAGGTTTGGTTCAGGAATACAACGCGACAGACAAGCGAGTTCCACGAAGTGAATGGTAAAGCGATCCAAGGCGCCAGTAAACAGAGCTTGAGTTGTGAAGTTTTTCGCATGTTCACCTCTCTTCTTGCGAAATGCAGTTATGAAATCTGTAATCTAGATGATTCTGGTTGAAGGGGACGATGCAGCCTAGCGGTTACGAACTTTTTGTTCGATTCAAAGGATTTCCACTTGAGTAAAGCTATGGTGGGAAATAAACTACCAATTAGGCAATGCGCGTCTCTATTTCTTGAATTCTCTGGTCTAGGCAACCCGAAAGCGTTGTTCATTCCATTGGTTGCGGGATACCCATTTTCCGGGTGAGAAATAGGTATCCCTTCGCTGCATTCCATTACTTTAAATTCGATTCATACCTATCCCGGGAGGTTTGAGTGAAATAGTCGCCCTCGGGGGGGGGGGAAGGGGTATTATATTGCTAGTTAATCTGAACTAAGGAATTAGGTAGAGCATACTCTTTCTTCGAGAAAGAACAAGGCCGCAATTCAACAAGTAGCTGGCAAATCCAAATAGGAACTAGCTCAATTCGATTTCTAGGTTTCGTCGTAAACCTAATTGGTTACTTGAAGGGTTTCGCAGCATAGTAAATCAAAAAAATTCCTACGGATGCGAACAAGAAAGCCAAGATCTAATCTAGGAGATGTAATCAACGAGAGAGGTAGATGAGATCTTCATACCCTTGAAGAAATCGCACAGCGGAAACATTCAACAGAACGTGGATGATGTAGTCGTACTAGCCGTCTCCTCCCCGCGATCCGATCCGATCCTACGCCGCAAGTGGCGGCGCCTCCGAGAGATGCACACGTACGGTGCAGCGACGTCTCCTCCTTCCTTGGTCCAGCAAGTATGGTGGAGAGATAGATTGGATCTGCAGCACGACGGCGTGGTGCTTATGGTGGAGAGTTTCTGCGGCAGGGCTTCGCCTACGCACAGTCGCGAGAGAGAGAGAGGTGGAGGGGCAGCAGTTGGCCGGCGGCTAGGGTTGGAGTGGGAGGGGGCTGCGCCCCAGCCCCTCCTTATATGGGGGGCTGGCCGGCTGCCTTGGCCCCTCCTCCAAGCCCTAGGGCGGTGGCCAAGGGGGAAGAGTAGGGGGCAAGTCTTCCCCCCCTCTTCTGGAAGGTTCCCTTAGGGTTTCCCCTAAGGGCTGGCCGGCTGGGCCTTAGGGGCCTTGTGCGCCTGGCCCAAAGTGGCCAGGACACTTCCCCTTAGGCCCATGCAGGCCTCCGACAAGTGGGCCCACATTGGTCCCACTCCAGAACCTTCTAGAACCTTCCGGTACAATACCGATAAACTCCGAACCGATTCTAGAATCCAAAAACTGCTTTCCTTTATATGAATCTTATTCTCCGGACCATTCCGGAACCTCTCGTGATGTCCTGGATCTCATCCGAGACTCCGAACAAAAACTCATAAACCAATTATCCATTCTATCCTAGCGTCGATGCACGTTAAGTGTGTGACCCTACGGGTTCGAGAATATGCAGACATGATCTTCTATCAATAATAAACAGCGGGATCTGGAAACCCATATTGACTCCCACATATTCATCGATGATCATATCGGATGAACCACGATGCTAGGATTCAATTAATCCCGTATATGTATTCCCTTCGTCACGCGATATTTTACTTGCCCGAGATTCGATCGTCGGTATCGGCATACCAATTTCAATCTCGTTCATAGCAAGTACTTTACTCGTTCCGTAATCCGATATCACTTTGTGATTAACTCCTTAACCACGTGCTTGCAAGCGGTGTTGATATCGATTACCGAGTGGGCCCGAAGTATATCTCTCCGACTCGGGAGGGACAAATTCCATCTCGATACATACAACACAACAAGTACTTTCCGATCACCTGAGAGACACCTTTATGATCACCCTCACATAGGATGATGTTTGATGACCTCAAAGCTTTCTTCCGATACCAGGGAGCTGTATTATCTCATGGTCTAAGGAATACAATACTTGACATAAGAAAAAGCTTCACAAAGATGAACACAATGACACGATCTAATTGCTCTGCTTTATTTGGGTCTGTCCATCACATCATTCTCCTAATGACATGATCTCATTATTAATTGACAACTCATGTCTATGGTTAGGAAACCTTAACCATCATTAATCAATGAGCTAGTCCATAGAGGCGTACTAGGGACACGGTGTTGTTCATAAACCACACAAGTATTAAAGTTTCCGCTTAATACAATTCTAGCATGGAATATAAACATTATCATGAACAAGAATTATAATAATAATATCTTTATTATTGCCTCTAGGGCATAATTCCAACAGTCTCCCACTTGCACTAGAGTCAATAATCTAGTTTACATCCGGAAACAATCTAACACCCATGGCATTAAGGTGCTGATCATGTTTTGCTCGTGGAAGAGGTTTAGTCAACGGGTCTGCGACATTCAAATCCGTATGTACTTTGCTAATCTTCAGATCTCCATCTGCTATATAATCTCGAATTATATGGAACCGGCGGTTGATGTGCTTGGTCTTTGGATGATATCTTGGTTCCTTAGCCAGTGCTATGGCGCCAGTGTTGTCACACAATATCTCCAGTGGGTCCAAGGCATTTGGAACCACACCAAGCTCAGTGATGAAGTTCCTGATCCAAACTCCTTCACTTGATGCTTCCGAAGCAGCCATGTATTCCGCTTCTGTTGTAGATCCCGCGATCACGCTTTGCTTGCAGCTTCTCCAGCTCACAACTCCACCATTCAAAATATAAACGTATCCTGTCTGAGATTTAGAATCATCCGGGTCGGTGTCGAAACTAGCGTCGACGTAACCTTTTACGACGAGCTCCTCATCACCTCCATAGACCAAGAACATTTCTTTAGTCCTATTTAAATACTTTAGGATGTTCTTTACGGCTGTCCAGTGTTCCACTCCTGGATCACGTTGGTATCTTCTCGTCAAACTAAGAGCATTGGACACATCCGGTCTAGTACATAGCATGGCATACATGATAGAACCTATGGCCGAGGCATATGACACTTTGCTCATAGTATCTCTATCTTTTACCGTAGCTGGACACTGAGCCTTGCTCAATATCTTACCTGACAACATGGGCAATGAACCTTTCTTTGCTTTATCCATTCTGAAACTCTTCAGAACTTTGTCCAGGTATGTACTTTGGCTTAAAGCTATTAGGCGTCTTTGTCTATCTCTATAGATTTTGATGCCTAATATATAAGTAGCTTCTCCTAGGTCTTTCATTGAAAAACATTTATTCAAATAACTCTTCACATCGTTAAGCATACCGATGTCATTTCCAATAATCAATATGTCATCCACATATAGTACTAAAAATGTCACCGAGCTCCCACTCACTTTCTTGTAGATACAAGCTTCGTCGCAATTTGGAACAAATCCAAAACTCTTGATCACTTGATTAAAACGAAGGTTCCAACTCCGAGATGCTTGCTTCAGCCCATAAATGGAACGCTGAAGTTTGCACACCTTATTAGCATCCTTAGGATCGACAAAACCTTCGGGCTGCATCATATACAACTCTTCATCAATGTTGCCATTGAGGAACGCAGTCTTGACATCCATCTACCATATTTCATAATCATGAAATGCAGCAATTGCTAATAAAATCCGAATGGACTTAAACATCGCTACGGGAGAGAAAGTCTCATCGTAGTCAACACCTTGAACTTGCCGAAAACCTTTTGCGACAAGCCGAGCTTTATAGACAGTAACATTACCATCCGCGTCCGTTTTCTTCTTGAAAATCCATTTGCACTCAACGGCCTTACGGTCTCTAGGAGGGTCCACCAAAGTCCACACTTGGTTTTCGCTCATGGATCCCAATTCGGATTTCATGGCCTCTAGCCATTTCTCAGAGTCTGGGCTCATCATCGCTTCCTCATAGTTCGCAGGTTCACTGTTGTCTAACAACAAGACTGTTAAGACAGGGTTGCCGTACCATTCAGGAGTGGCACGTGACCTTGTCGACCTGCGAAGTTCAGTAGTAGCATCGCTCGAAGTTTCATGATCCTTGTCATTAGCTTCCTCTCTTGTTGGTGCAGACGGCACCGGAACAACTTCAGGTACTACGCTACTCTCCAACTCGAGAGAAGGTTCAATAACCTCGTGTAGCTCTACCTTCCTCCCACTCACTTCTTTCGAGAGAAACTCCTTCTCAAGAAAGGATCCGTTCTTAGCAACAAAGACTTTGCCTTCGGATCTGTGGTAGAAGGTATACCCAATCGTTTCCTTAGGGTATCCTATGAAGACACATTTCTCCGCTTTGGGTTCGAGCTTGTCCGGCATCAACTTCTTGACATAAGCTTCGCATCCCCAAACTTTAAGAAACGACAACTTAGGTTTAGCACCAAACCATAGTTCATACGGTGTTGTCTCAACGGATTTAGATGGTGCCCTATTTAAAGTGAATGCAGCGGTTTCTAATGCATAACCCCAAAATGATAACGGCAAATCTGTAAGAGACATCATTGATCGCACCATATCTAATAGAGTTCGATTCCGGCGTTCAGACACACCATTGCGCTGTGGTGTTCCGGGTGGCGTGAGTTGCGAAACGATTCCGCTTGCTTTAAGATGCGTGAGAAAATCATAACTCAAATACTCACCTCCACGATCGGATCGCAGAAATTTAATTTTCCTGTTACGATGGTTTTCCACTTCGTTCTGAAATTCTTTGAACTTTTCAAACGTTTCAGATTTATGTTTCATTAAATAGATATACCCATATCTACTTAAGTCATCAGTAAAAGTGAGAAAATAGCGATATCCACCGCGCGTCAAAACACTCATTGGTCCGCACACATCGGTATGTATGATTTCCAATAAGTCTGTTGCTCGCTCCATTATTCCGGAGAACGGGGTTTTGATCATCTTGCCCATGAGGCACGGCTCGCACGTGTCAAATGATTCAAAATCAAGAGACTCCAAAAGTCCATCAGAATGGAGTTTCTTCATGCGTTTTACACCAATATGACCTAGATGGCAGTGCCACAAATAAGTTGGATTATCACTATCTACTTTGCATCTTTTAGCCTCAATGTTATGGATGTGCGTTTCATTGCTTTCGAGATTCAGAAGAAATAAACCATTCACAACAGGTGCATGACCATAAAAGATGTTATTCATATAAATAGAACAACCATTATTCTCAGATTTAAATGAATAACCGTCTTGCAATAAACACGATCCAGATATAATGTTCATGCTCAACGCAGGCACATAATAACATTTATTAAGGTTTAAAACTAATCCCAAAGGTAAAACTAAGGGGAGCGTGCCGACGGCCATCACATCAACTTTTGATCCATTGCCAACGCGCATCGTCACCTCATCCCTTGCTAGCCGCCGTCTATTCCGTAGCTCCTATTTCGAGTTACAAATATTAGCAACTAAACCAGTATCATATACCCAGGCACTACAACGAGCGCTAGTAAGGTAAACATCAATAACATGTATATCAAATATACCTTTAATGGTGCCAGCCTTCTTGTCCGCTAAGTACTTCGGACAGTTGCGCTTCCAGTGACCCTTGTCCTTGCAATAGAAGCACTCAGTGTCCGGCTTAGGTCCAGACTTGAGCTTCTTCTCAGCAGGGGCAACGCGCTTGCCGCTGCCTTTCTTGAAGGATCCCTTTGCACCCTTAGCTTTCTTAAAGCTAGTGGTCTTGTTGACCATCAACACCTGATTGTCTTTCTTGATATCCACCTCCGCAGCTTTAAGCTTTGCGAAGAGCTCAGTGATCGTATCAGTGGAACCAAATTGATTGTGAGTAACTACAAAACCTTTGTAGCTAGGAGGGAGTGATTGCAGAACTCTGTCAATCTTGAGCTCTTCTAGAATCTTGCAGTCCAGTTGCTCAAGGCGTTGAGTGTAGCCCGACATCTTAATGGCGTGCTCACTAACGGAACTCCCTTCCTCCATCTTGCAGTTAAAGAACTTCTCAGAGATCTCATATCTCTCAGAACGGGCTTGAGTCTGAAACATAGTTTTCAGTTCCTCAAGAATCTCATAAGGCCCACGGTACTTCTCAAAACGATTTTGAAGTTCCGGTTCCATAGAAAACAGCATGGTACTCATAATCGCATCACAATCATCTCTGCGAGCATTGAAGTCAGCAAGTTCTTCAGTTTTCGCTGTCGCAGCAGGGGTGTCACCTAACGCTTCCTCAAGTACATAGGCTTTTTGTCCGCCAGCGAGAATGATTCTCAGATTGCGGAACCAGTTGGTGAAGTTAGACCCATTGTTCTTAAGCTTTTCTTTCTCAGCAAACACGTTAAAGTTGAAGTTGGACTTAGCCATTTGATCTACAACATTGCAAGTACAATTTAGACTATGTTCATGATAACTAGTTCAACTTAATCAAATTACTAGATGAACTCCCACTAAATTCAACATTCCTCAAGTTGTTTAGTGAACACGATCCAAATTCACCACACCCAATCCGATCTTCACGAGAAGAGATGTGCTTTCAATGGTGGACAACTAAGTGTCGATCATATCATTCATATGACTCATGTTTAACCTTTCGGTTCGTGTGTTCCGAGGCCATGTCTGTACATGCTAGGCTCGTCAAGTCAAACCCAAGTATCTCCGCATGTGCAAAACTGGCTTGCACCCGTTGTATGTGAACGTAGAGTTTATAGCACCCGATCATCACGAGATGCTTGAAAACGACGAACTTTCGCAACGGCGCATACGAGGGGAGAACACAATTTTATCTTGATCTTTAAGTGAGGAATCATCTTATAATGCTACCATCGCGATCTAAGCATAATAAGATACATAAAAGGATAAACATCACATGCATATAATTTTATGTGACATGGTATAGCCAATCTCCGCGCCATGATCTCCATCTTGTGCGCGCCGGCATGATCTCCATCACTCCACCATGATTGCCTCCACCACAAATAGCAACTACAACTATTGCTAACTACTTAGCGATAAAGTAAAGCTATTACATGGCGTATAAGAAGTTGACACGCAGGTCATACACAATTATAAAGACAACCATATGGCTCCTGCCGGTTGTGAACTCATCGACATGCAAGTCGTGAAAGATTACAAAACATGATCATTGCATACATCACATATATCACATCACATCTTGTGGCCATACCATATCACAAAACACTCCCTGCAAAAACAAGTTAGACGCCTCTACTTTGTTGTTGCATGTTTTACGTGGCTTATGGGAGTTACAAGTTAAGAACGATTCTTACCTACGGAAAGCCACAACGGTGATATTATGGTTGCTAACATCCGTTGTAAATCTCATGACTACTATAGTGAGAGAAACTGGCATCCACCAGCCGCATGTGTGGAACAAGCCACACGTCAAGTGCGGAGCCGGTCTCGCGAACGAGGTCGCGTAAAGTTGGCCTGGACCGCTTCGATCTCACTATGCCGCGCCATAAGAAATACAAAACAAAGAGGTTTGCAACAAAAAAACATCAACGCCCACAACAAGCATGTTGCGTTCTACTCGTGAAACACATCTACGCATAGATCTAGCTCTGATACCACTGAAGGGTTTCGCAGCATAGTAAATCAAAAAAATTCCTACGGATGCGAACAAGAAAGCCAAGATCTAATCTAGGAGATGTAATCAACGAGAGAGGTAGATGAGATCTTCATACCCTTGAAGAAATCGCACAGCGGAAACGTTCAACGGAACGTGGATGATGTAGTCGTACTAGCCGTCTCCTCCCCGCGATCCGATCCGATCCTACGCCGCAAGTGGCGGCGCCTCTGAGAGATGCACACGTACGGTGCAGCGACGTCTCCTCCTTCCTTGGTCCAGCAAGTATGGTGGAGAGATAGATTGGATCTGCAGCACGACGGCATGGTGCTTATGGTGGAGAGTTTATGCGGCAGGGCTTCGCCTACGCACAGTCGCGAGAGAGAGAGGTGGAGGGGCAGCAGTTGGCCGGCGGCTAGGGTTGGAGTGGGAGGGGGCTGCGCCCCAGCCCCTCCTTATATGGGGGGCTGGCCGGCTGCCTTGGCCCCTCCTCCAAGCCCTAGGGCGGTGGCCAAGGGGGAAGAGTAGGGGGCAAGTCTTCCCCCCCTCTTCTGGAAGGTTCCCTTAGGGTTTCCCCTAAGGGCTGGCCGGCTGGGCCTTAGGGGCCTTGTGCGCCTGGCCCAAAGTGGCCAGGACACTTCCCCTTAGGCCCATGCAGGCCTCCGACAAGTGGGCCCACATTGGTCCCACTCCAGAACCTTCTAGAACCTTCCGGTACAATACCGATAAACTCCGAAACAATTCCAGAATCCAAAAACTGCTTTCCTTTATATGAATCTTATTCTCCGGACCATTCCGGAACCTCTCGTGATGTCCTGGATCTCATCCGAGACTCCGAACAAAAACTCATAAACCAATTATCCATTCTATCCTAGCATCGATGCATGTTAAATGTGTGACCCTACGGGTTCGATAATATGCAGACATGATCTTCTATCAATAATCAACAGCGGGATCTGGAAACCCATACTGACTCCCACATATTCATCGATGATCATATCGGATGAACCACGATGCCAGGATTCAATTAATCCCGTATATGTATTCCCTTCGTCACGCGATATTTTACTTGCCCGATATTCGATCGTCGGTATCGGCATACCTAGTTCAATCTCGTTCACAGCAAGTACTTTACTCGTTCCGTAATCCGATATCACTTTGTGATTAACTCCTTAACCACGTGCTTGCAAGCGGTGTTGATATCGATTACCGAGTGGGCCCGAAGTATATCTCTCCGACTCGGGAGGGACAAATTCCATCTCGATACATACAACCCAACAAGTACTTTCCGATCACCTGAGAGACACCTTTATGATCACCCTCACATAGGATGACATTTGATGACCTCAAAGCTTTCTTCCGATACCAGGGAGTTGTATTATCTCATGGTCTAAGGAATATAATACTTGACATAAGAAAAAGCTTCGCAAAGATGAACACAATGACACGATCTAATTGCTCTGCTTTATTTGGGTCTGTCCATCACATCATTCTCCTAATGACATGATCTCATTATTAATTGACAACTCATGTCTATGGTTAGGAAACCTTAACCATCATTAATCAATGAGCTAGTCCATAGAGGTGTACTAGGGACACGGTGTTGTTCATAAACCACACAAGTATTAAAGTTTCCGCTTAATACAATTCTAGCATGGAATATAAACATTATCATGAACAAGAATTATAATAATAACATCTTTATTATTGCCTCTAGGGCATAATTCCAACATTACTTCCAATTACGTAAATCAGGCATCCCTTTCGTCTTTGCCTCCCGACCTCTGGTCACAGCAGCTTAGCAATTGGGCTTGGCTTGCTTCCACCAGACGTTCAGCGTGGGCGGCGACTACAGTTTACTAGGCTGGCTATTAAGTTTTAGAAAATCGAGCTTCAAGATGCCATTGTCTATCTTCGAATATTTCTGAATTACTACTTTATTAGCGCTTACTATTCCTAATTAGGTCACTTGGCTCATTCGAAAGACACTAGGGTCAAACAAGCGATTCACAAATGAAACTATCTAATCGATCATCAGAGAAGCGAAGAATTGAAGAAGTCACTGCTAACACATTAAATCCAACTCGGTCTTCCAAAAAAGTATCTCTTGTATGAATTAGTATCTCTCAGGTCACTGAGATATAAAAAACCAGCCTATAGCGTTAAGGCATACCTCCATAAAGGGTATGGTATACCTTAACCCAACAAAGGCAAGTATTAGGCAAGGCAAGGCAGGACTAGGACTGCTTTGCTTGCTTTCTTTATTACAGGGAAGTCCTCCCAAGGTCGGATACTTATTATTTAACAACCCCATCCCCTTTCAAGGGGCCCAACAAACAAATATATTTTTTAAAGAAGTGGCGCCTGCAGCGTGCCCGGGCCCTGTGGCACTCCGTGGGCCGTTGCTATTGAGTAGCGTTTCCAAGGAACCACTCCTCTCTAGTCAACCAACTAACTAGATAATCCCTAGAACTAGAACTGGGACTATTCCCTAGAACTAGAACTCAAAGAGCTAGAAGTACACTGGTTTTAAGGAACCCTTTCGCCCTTACTTTAGATTACAAACCCATAGAGAATAGAGCTTGCCTTATATTTGGAAGTCCTCCCAAAGGTTGGATACTCTAATTATTTATTTCAAACCAACTCACTAGTTCCACAATTCCTTACATTTCAGGAACCCACCAACTTTACTTTTACTTAATCCGGAAATATAGACTTTTCCTAAAATCAAGGCTGTCTCTAAAACGGTAACTAAAGGATTTATTAGGCAAACCAGGCCTCTACAACCCTATTTCAGCCTAGGATACGGACAGTCAAGGACTGCTTTGAACACCCCTTATATTTCCAAAAGAACATGTCCACTTTTATAGACCAAAATGGGCTATTTAATGAGGCTAACGACTCAAAGTACAATCGTTCAAAAAATCGATTCATTTTAGTTTCAATCTAAACAACAGGACCTCTCCTCTAGTTTGAGGGATCGACTTTCCTATCTATCCACTTGTGAGGAACACTCAACTCAATTTATCGTATTATGGTCATTGAACCCTTTGCTAGCAATGAGTTGTTCAAACATGTCTCGGTTGTACCCAAAAACTTCAAAAGGAACTAAAAAATCGACTCATAAAATAAAGGAAAGAGTCGGTTGGCTACGGCGTGTAGAGGGTACAATACTGGATCCGTATAGACTGAAGATGCCGAGGATGACCTACGTCAAGGGTGAGCGGAGACATTATCCATCCCTTTGAGTCGGCCCTTGTAGAATAGGTCTTTAAGGAGATAGTACACAGCTTGAATACGTTCATAAAACCATCCCCCGGGGTAACGTACAAGCGGATTCGCATCTCTTACAACCCACACAATCCTCGGTTCTCAGCGCGGAAGCAATTTGCTTGTAGCATCTACTGCTATTGCAAGGCCCGAAGTACGTGGGAGAATGCTCGTTTTTTCTAGATCGGATTAGCAAAAGAAAGCAAGCGTGTGATGTGGCGGGGAAGCCTAAAAGAAGCCTTTGGGAGCCGATTCGAGGGGACATTGTAATGGCTACTTCGGAGCCGTCTGTCAATCAAGCCCCTGCTACTTCGGAGCCTAGAAAAAGAATACAGGCCCAGAAAAAATTACGGAGTCTACAAAAGGGTGGGAGCATAAAATGTAGGTGAGTCAATTGCGTGTGGCCTTCAAGTATTTCGTATTGTAACAATATTCGATCGGCATCCAAACAAAGGCCAGTTCAACTAAGCGCTACTCACTCATTGAAGTAAGGGAGGTCAAATCCCCCCTTGTTCCTCAGTAGCTCAGTGGTAGAGCGGTCGGCTGTTAACCGACTGGTCGTAGGTTCGAATCCTACTTGGGGAGATTTGATTCATTCTTTAATGTAGGAATAAAGAATTGAATTAAAGGGCTTGCTTTGACCCTTAGGAGTAGATAACCCGTTCGCCAGAGGAGTTTTTGAGGCTGCAAGTGAGGTGTAATCTTGCTGAAACTGAAGACCAGCAAGTTGCAAGGTGCCTTAATGGGCTCAATGATCTTATCCAGGATCGGTTGATGATGCAACAAATTTGGTCCATCGCATCGATGGATCATTCTTTCCATTTGCTTGCTTTTGATGTCAACTGGATTCTATTATCCTGGCTCTACTCCGGGCGCCAAAGGAGAGAGTGCTGCTACTTGCTTTTTAAGGTACCTTTGTTGTAATGAATGATAGGGAAGCATGATTCCTCAGAGTGCTTGCCCCAATATCGGTAAAAGAAACCTGAATCCAAGAAGAAGGACAGAGTGGGATGAGGGTTCGAGATGCCTGAAAAGCTGGAAAGCGCATTTAGTCTAGAGAAAGGGATAAGCAAAGAACGCTCAATGTAGGAAAGGGTAGAAGAATGGGACCTATTCTGGGACCACAAAAGAAAACTCATTACTTCGATCGATTATATATTGAATCACTTTTCTAAGCAATACCGCTCCATTATTGGTCTGTTATATACTAAACAGATACAGATCAAAGGGATATCCTCTGGCATTAGAGAATATTCATCTTGGCAAGAAATTATCTATATGTTAAGATATCTCTGATAAGGGCTATAGCTCAGTTCGGTAGAGCAAAAAGCGCTATCCGCTGGATTACCCACCGCCAAAGCTGCTGAGCCAGAGAAGATGAGACGCTAAAAATGCAAGTGTTCGCAACGCATACCGAAAAAGGGTACCTATGTTGCCGACCATTAATGACTAGTTCGAAGACCAGGAGCAGGGGCACGTGCCAAGAAAGATTCGGCATTCTCGAAAAAGAATACAATAGATTAGAAACTGGATTCAATTCGAAATTTATAATTTTGTAATGAGACCTTCACCTTATGCTATTTGCAACTTTAGAACATATATTAAATCATATCTCTTTCTCCACCATTTCCATTGTGATTACGATTCATTTGATAACCTTATTAGGTCGATTTGTCTGGTAAGCTACTTGGGGCTCACGTAGCTCATGCCGGATTAATCGTATTCTGGGCTGGAGCAATGAACCTATTTGAAGTGGCTCATTTCGTACCGGCCGATTTGCAATTGACTATGCTTAGTAGTTGACATCTTTTGTCTTCACATTTTCCCTTCCATTTTGTAAAGTTAGTAGAAGAGGATAGATCCGGTAAATTTATGAATGTCAATCTTCATTTTTGTAGATTAATACACTGGTAGGGGTCGATCAGGCAAATCAATCCCAAAGCTGACCCCCGAACAGCTGCCGGACTGCTCTACTGATCTTCTATCTCTTCAGACTCACTGAACCTTCTCAAAGACTCCCTTTGCACTGAGAACACCCCTCTTCTACTAACAAGAGTTGAAATGCAAAATTTATGTTTGTTGCTGAAGGGAAAACCGTTCCAGCTGTTCCTGAATAGCTTCCTTCAAAAGGATTTCCGCTTGCTCAGTGAATGTCTTGCTAGAAGATAGAATTTCTTGGAATTGCGTTCGTGCTAAATGACTGAACGAAGGTATCTGCTTGCGAGTCTTATCAAAGAGTTGTCGGGTTCATTATGCTCTTCTTCCTTAAAATGGGAAGTATTATTAAGTTTCAGTCATGTGTTGTAGTTAATTCCCTTTGTCTTAAGTGATCTATTAGAGAGCTTCCCTGTGACCACCCGAAGGGTAAGAAAGAGATGCTCCGTGTAGCCACCACAGAAAACAAGAAGGCACAGGTTGTGGATAACTCGAGCATAAGCTAGCTGCTTGAACCCACTGAATGCCAGCCACTAACCTGGTGGCATTCTGCGAAAGTGAAGCGACGTGAAACCTATACCTGGGAACTGGTATAGATAGAACTGAACTTCGGATCAAATTGGAAATTTGCAAAATAGCTCAGTTCGAGGGAACTCTAAAAGGTTTCCCCCACGAGGCTCGGACTAAGTCCTCTCCTCTCCCCCTTCCAAAACTATTGGAATGGCTTCAGCTAGGTCTATCGTCTTGTCAGAAGACTAGCTTTGCCTTCTACTTTTACTTTGACTCAGTTTCATTCATTTACTGGAGTTTGGAAGCGAGGACGATCCAGGATCGACTGCGCAAGGGCGCTCGATCAATGAGCTATTACGCACTCTTTAAAGGGTGGCTGCTTCTAGGCAAACCTCCTGGCTGTCTTTGCACCCCCACCTCCTTTATCACTGAGCGGTCATTTAGGGGCCTTAGCTGGTGATCATCCAGAAATTTATTTACCTGTTCAATCTCTAACGAATCAAGATATCCTCTCGCTTATCGGCGTGCGAAGGTTCTCTGGATTGGTTGTGGTGAGCGCTGGGCGAAGGATTGTCAGTGTAAAGCTACTGTGCAACTCCATGTTGTTCAGGAAATGGTGGAATTATCGCGGAGTACTGCTGCAGGCCGGGGGCTGCTGTCGGTATTGGAAACGTGTTCAGTTCTTTGATTAATTCTGTGGCCCAAAATCCATCATTAGCTAAACAATTATTTGGTTATGCTTGCGGAGCAGTATGGGCTAATGAGGCGTGGGGATCCTATTGGAATGGGGATCCTAAGAGATAAGACGGGTGGATAAAAAAAGGGAAAATTCAAATAGTTAATTAAGTTCAGAATGGTATTCCATAATGGAATTTCAATCAAAACAAAAAATACTGAGTTTCTTAAACAAAGCATTCTAATTAAATTTAACCAATTAAACCCATTCTTCATTTTTTTCTTATTCTTTTTATTTATTCCTTCAGAAAGGCACAGGAAAATCCATTTTTTGGATAGGCACGAGGTAGAAGAATTAAGTTAAGTCAATCCAAAAAGAAAAGGAGGTTCATGGCAAAGGGGAAAGATGCTAGAATCAGAGTTATTTTGGAAGGCACCAATTGTGTTCCAAAAGGTGCAAATGAGGGGATTCTTTCTTTCTTTCTCTTCCATTCTTACGTTTCCATATTAAAGTGCAGTTTTCTTACTTAAATTTAATAATATTAATCTAATATGCCCATTGGTGTTCCAAAAGTACCTTACCGGCCGCGATTTTTAATGAAAGCTGAGATGGGGTAAGTGTGAAGAGTCAACTATTGCCCTACTTTTCTTATTTCTTAGAAGAATTCGCCCAGCATTCGAGAAGGCACACCGGCTGGATCAGAATTCTATCGGTCGCGGAGTCAGGCAGTTTAAGACGGCTCTGCCCCTTCCTTTCTTTTCAAATGCTTCCTCAGTCAATCACCAGCTTATTCGATTCTGGTTTCACCTTTGCGAGTCGAAGTAATTTCCAGAAAGACACAGAGGAGCTCTCATGCGTGGACCAGCAGTAGCCCTGTCCTCTCCTCTTTGTTGGAAGATGAGTACACATCGGGTAATCCGCCCACGAGAGCCCAATCACAAGAGGCTCATATAGAAAGCAATCAGCCCATAGCCCAATATCGAGACCACAGCCTATTATGAAAACCACAAAGGATCCGTCTTTCATCGTCCAATCTTCTCGATCGAACATATTGACATCAATACTCCTTTCCATGGCCATTCACGGCCCGCGAAGATCAACCACTCGTGCCCGAGATCACTATCCAATCAAAAACCCGTCCGCTATCCCGATCATGATTTTCCTACCCTCAGGAGGAAAGTAAAGGCCCTTCCCCCTTTGGAAGGCTGTGGGCGAGGAGGGATTCGAACCCCCGACACCGTGGTTCGTAGCCACGTGCTCTAATCCTCTGAGCTACAGGCCCACCCGTCTCCACTGGATCTCTTCCCGGGGGTACCCCTTCATTTTGGATTAAGAAGATGGGAAAGCGCCTTTCTCTCTATAAAAACAGCGCATTCCAAGGTGTGAAGTGGGAGAGAGGGGATGTGATGATTGAGGTTTTGAATAAGACAATATCGCTATGTCAACTTACCAATTGGAAATTATCGCTAAAGTAGTAAAGAAAAAGATCCCGCATGGTGAATGAATCCTTTTCTCTTGAATATCAGTTAAGAGAGTTTCGGATTGTTGGGTATTCCACCAATTCTTAATCCAAAGTTCCAAACATTTGTTAAATGAGAAAGAAACCCACCAGGGCAAAAGTACGATAAATACAAGATATAGTAAAGAAGGCAATGCTTTCTTTTTTTTCATTTTTGATCTGTAAATCATCTTGCTCGCCGCGAGCGGGTGGGGAACACACGAGTTGGGACTTGGGATTGGTTTGGATTGGACGGCGCACACGGTGAAAGGGAGGGAGAGAGAGCCAAAGCAATTGAGATTTGGGAGTCGGTTGAGGTCGAGGTATTTAGCACCACTCATCCAATAGGGCATCTATGTGCCGAGAAGCCCAAAGAGGTGCATATGGTACCCAACTAAGAATAGGATAGATATGTCAAAAGCAGGTCTGATTACACCTATTACATTTCGGATTAAGAAGATGGGAAAGCGCCTTTCTCTCTATAAAAACAGCGTGTTCCAAGGTGTGAAGTGGGAGAGAGGGGATGTGATGATTGAGGTTTTGAATAAGACAACCTTTGCATTTTATATTTGGATCTTTTTCGTATTTCAAAATAGTGAAAAAGTAAAATAAGAGGTGTTAAGATTTTTATCATTCTGGCATCGAGCTATTTTGCCGTAGGACCTCCCCTACAGTATCGTCACCGCAGTAGAGTTTAACCACCAAATTCGGGATGGATTGGTGTGGTTCCTCTACGCCTAGGACACCAGAATATGAAATTCATAAATGAAAATGAAGTAGTTAATGGGAGGGCTACCGTTATCCTTTTTCTTGTCTGTGTTCCTAAGAGAAGTAATTTGTCCTGATGTTTCAAGGTCTCAAAAAAAGGGCGTGGAAACAGATAGAAACTCTTGAATGGAAATTGAAAAGAAATGTAGCCCCAGTTCCTTCGGAAATGGTAAGATCTTCGGTGGCCTGGAGTCTTCTACGGGGCATCTCTTCTTTATAGATGAGAAGTCGATTCAGAACACGCAAGAAAAGGGTTGATGGAACTGGGAGCTAGTGCTTGCTATCTCAGAATAGCTCCATGGATCTCATCGGAAATGTTTGATGATGAAATAGAGCCACTTTTGGCTTCCCTATGAAATGAGGCATGGAACGGAGCCACTACGAAGAAATTCTGGGAGTTACGAGCCCCAGACAAGAAAAGCAACCGATCAGAAGAGAAGTATGAATTGAAGGCTGTAGTACAGCAATCATCATTCCAAGAACAAGAAGGCACTGGTGAACAATATCAAGGAAAACAGGAGATCCACCTATATGGATGCATCAGCCTCTTCTTTACTAGCTAGTCTAGTCTACTTTCCGACAGGGCTATGATAGAATCCCTCAATCAAAACGAACATCGTGACTTGCTATATGCTAAATGGAGACTAAAGTAGACTATTGCAATAGAGATGCGGATGGCGCACTAAAGGCGATCCTATTACCGGAATGGCGTCAGGTACACCTGTCACAATTTTGACTGCCCAATAACCAATTTGATCCCAAGGCAAAGAATAACCAGTTACACCAAATGATGTAGTCAAAACAGGAAAAGAGCTGAAACAGCAAAACAAAAGCAGGAAAAGGAACCTTGGCTTTACCTTTTTTTAAAGAAATGTATGTGCGTAGTTCAAGTTTTCGACCGATTCACCAAGCAATATTTTGGTTGCTTTTGGCGGATTGCTTACTACTACGTTGGATCGGATGTCAACCTGTGGAGGCACCATTTGTTACTATTGGAGCGCCCCGGGACGGGAGTGGGGGACGGCCCTACGCAGACAGCAGCAGCATCGGCTCTACGAAGTCCGAATCGGGATGGTGAGAAAAGATATATTTTACATCCTAGAGGGGCTATAATTGGAGATACTATTGTTTCTGGTACAAAAGTTCCTATATCAATGGGAAATGCCCTACCTTTGAGTGCGACACTATGACTTCAATTCGATTGATTCTTAACAAATTAGTATTTGCAATTTGTGGACGCCAAGTGATTGATATTATACCTCCCGGGCCAGAACTTCTTGTTTCAGAGGGGGAATCGATCAAGCTTGATCAACCATTAACAAGCAATCCTAATGTGGGAGGGTTTGGTCAGGGGGATGAAGAAATAGTGCTTCAGGCATACCCAGAACTCCGATTAAGAAAAAGATGGAACCGCCTGCAGTATACAAAATAAACTTTGTAGCTGAATATAGACGCCTCTTTCCCCCCCCCCCCCACATGGATAAAAGTAAGTAAACAGGAATTAATTCTAACTCCCACATGATAAAAAAAAAGTAAAAGGTCTCGCGAGGGGCTATAATTGGAGATACTATTGTTTCTGGTACAAAAGTTCCTATATCAATGGGAAATGCCCTACCTTTGAGTGCGGTTTGAACTATTGATTTACGTAATTGGAAGTAACCAATTAGGTTTACGACGAAACCTAGAAATCGATCACTGATCCAATTTGACTACCTCTACGGGATAGCCCGGAGACACGGTCGAAGCACGCCCGCCCCGTGTGCTTCACGACATGCTCTGGTCCCGGGTTTCTTCCTGTGGTCTTCTAGCGTTAGGAGAATTCCATACTTTCACAAAGACGATGGATGCTATTTTGAAGGGAGAAATCCGCTTTTTTCTTAACTACCTTGATCTTCGGTAGACTGCACACTTGATGAAATCCCGAAACACTTGGTGAAGTCCCGAAGGAGTTATTCAAGCATATTTTGGTGACATACATGTACTCCAGGGACTATGTCCTAAATCTTTATTTATATATTCGTTCATCGTCGAATGATTTTCCTTAATCTCGCCTTACTAAAGTACCAAAGGCTTTCACGGCTGACACCCCTACCTTAGAATCTAAGCCCTTTGAAGCGCCAGTAGTTGTAGCTGTGGGCTTCTTGGGTCGTAATTACTATCTTGCTAGGTTCAGTTGTCATAGCTGTTCGGAATCCACAAACCGTCCCAACGGACGGTCAGAATTTCTTTGAATATGTCCTAGCCCTGCTTTGGTCTCTGGTTTGATGGTTGTACATGCTAAAAATCCGGTACATTCCGTTTTGTTTCCCATCCTAGTCTTTTGCGACACTTCTGGTTTACTTATTTTTTTAGGTCCCGCACATGTGCTCCCGCCTCCCTGAGTCATATACCAAACGCAAATCCAAAGGAAAATCATTAGGTACCACTTACTAATTTACGAAAAAAAAATTAGTACAACTTCCTCTTTGGTGACTAGAAATAGGCTATTTCTACATAGGGAAAGTCGTGTGCAATGAAAAATGCAAGCACGATTTGGGGAGGGATTTTTCTATATTGTAACAAGGAAGAATTATCTACTCCATCCGACTAGTTCCGGGTTCGAGTCCCGGGGTTTGACTCTAAAGCCGTTGCATATAGGTTAGATCGGTCAGCCTAAGGTCTTGTTGTTGGAGGAATCATGATATAGCACAGCTCAATGAAAGAAGTGAATTAGCGCCACCTCGTCCGATTAATCCACCTTTTTAAAGACCTCAAAACTTTGGAAGCTATAGCAGATCAGATTTCTGGTATATTCATGCACTTAACTCCTGTGCATGGACGATAGTGCCTTTCACATGCAAAGGAATGTATTAGAAAGGAAGCTTGAAATTCTTGGTTCGGTTAACCTCGATATATTGATTTTCCGGGACACTCTCCATTACTGCCTAAGGTGCTGGAAAGAGGTAGAAAGTAGGCCTAGGGTGGGCCTAGCGGATTTTCTCATCCTCTGCTCGTAGCGTAGGGATCCGGGGCACCGACCAGAAGCTAGACAGAAGAATGACCTTATTTTCCTTTACTCTCCATTTGGCCTTCGCTATTTGATTATTCTCTATGGTCTCTGTGCTTGGCGTTAAGGGGACGCCTCATAAAGGGCTCCCTCCTTAACCAACTAGTATTCCTTAGTTCAAAACATCCTAATCTTACAACCCTCGAGCCCAAATCTCGGGTTGCGCTTAGGCAAGTACTGAAGGTGGCGCCTGCAGCAGGCCTTCTTGCTTATTTAGGGAAGTCCTCTTAAACGGAGGATACTTATTTCATTTCTTATTGGGCTTGTTTCCGAATACTAGAGTTTAGTCACAGGATAGCAACCTTGAACACATACAGTCTCAGGTAGTAGCGGCTAAGAGAATCTCAGTTCATCAGAGAGCCCAGATTGGATAGAGATCTATAACGCTAGTTGCGGTCTCGATACACATCTTACTGAGCAGAGTAATCGCTTCACTGCCAAGCTCTAGTAATAGAAAATCAAATCAACTATCTAATCGAGCATCAATCCTACTAATCGAGCATCACGGAGAGAGATCAGAAAGCTTGGCACCGGATTCCGAAGTACCAGTACCAAAGAAAACAAAAGCTTTCAAGAAAACCCGAGCAGCGACTCCAATGTTTGGTAAAGGGAATGAGAGATAGCGGAGTGGGAGCAAGAAGGTTATCGCGGAGTGGAGCCCCCCTTCTTATGTCCCTTGTTTTAATTCACCGTCCGAACTCTGAATTGACGGAACTTGATGGCTAAACCTATTGATGGGAAAGGCAAAATTATAGCTTCGGAATCTCACTTAATTGAATCTCCTGCTCCAAGTATAATTTCCAGACGTTCTGTATATGAACCTCTTCAAACTTGGCGGCTCACGAGCAACATATAGACTAAGGTTGCCCATCACTCCCTCGCTCCTTTTTGAAGGCCCACCGCTCCCCCTTTCTTTAAGTATCTATCCAGGCTTGCATTTTGGGGCGAGTACTCTAGAAGGACTCGAAGTGAGACCAGAGAGAGAAGAGTTTTCCCGCAAACCATAGCGACTAGCTAGTCTCCCCCAATAGGGCTTACTTACCCGAGTCAATTCTTTCCTTCCTGTGCGAAAGCAAGGCCTCTTTCTCGACTTTACTTGAATGCCATTTACTGAGCTATCTTCTTTTTTCTTCTTCTGGCGAAAGCACATTTTCTTATTTTACGGAAGCAAGACGAAAGGTCATTTCGCCAATCTGGGGAATAACAGTGAAAGCAATCGATCGGAGAAGCCCCCCCTAGTATTGAGAATGAAAAAGTGGATTCATTCCCCAGGCGTGTGTGTGTGCTTTCCACGGGCCTAATCTCGATTTCTTCTTAAGCTGTTATGTCCTCCGAAGTGAAGTGGATTGGTCGGAAGCTGGACTTTGGCACTGGACGTTCCAAAAACGGGTACTATCGGATCGGGTGAATTAGAAAGCCCTTTTTTCTAGTATTTACTAGAAAATTTGATCCTCTCTTTTTTCTTTCTATAGTGGAGATAGTCGCACGTAATGACAGATCACGGCCATATTATTAAAAGCTTGCAGTAAGAAGGGGTTTTGTTCTAGTGCCCGGAAATAATATTCCAAAGCCTTTGTATGCTCTCCAGAAATGTCAATGCTATCGGTTTTTTCTCATGATTCGGTTTCTCTTGGATTTCGTGTTTCTTTTCTTCTTTATTCCTTACTTTAAACTAGAAGGAGTTATTAAGGGGAAAGGTTTCCCCCCATGAGGCTCGGCCTATAGGCCTTCCCCTCATTCCCCCCTTCCAAACTAGAAAGGAAAAGCCAACCCCCTGCCCCCATGCTTGGGGGTTCTAACAAGGAAAGAGTTTAAACACTGGATCCCATGTGTCTTATCAACCCCAACCCAAATCTTGGGGCTCCGACAAAGGAATACTTTCTAAATGGGAGTCGTGAGGGACTACCCCAAACCCCTATCAAGGGGCTTCCCTAAGACAAGAACAAGAACAACTGGAACAGATATAACTTGTTTTGACTACTTTCTCTACTAGAACGGAACGGTAATTAGAATAAAAACAAATGGAAAAGGGCTCCCGTCTCTCCGTTTTTATCAAGGCTTCTATTCCCTACCCTACCCTCCGTTCAATCAGCTCACTTAAACATACATGTCTCTGTTCTTCCTTTCGGCCTCCACAAGATCGGCCTCCCTGCAAGTTGTTCGCTACGCTTTCTCGCTGTGCGAGATACGCTCCTGCTATCCAGTCATTACGCTGGCTAACTTATCTAAGCCAGCTATTGCCTGGACTACGCACATTCACGAGCTCTTTCACAAGTAGCTCTTCCATTGTGCTTGCCTCAACCAATGCTTGTTCTTTTCCTTGATTTGAGGTCTTCTAGGTATACGGAACTGAATATGACAGCTATTTCACATCAGGAAAAGCTCGGTCAAGTGGATTGTCATCGAGATCGATCCATACGGTTCAGAAATAGTGAAAGAAACAGGTCTCAAAAGCTTTTGGAAGTGATGCTGTTACGCTTTATCCGTCATTCTGCTTTTGGCATTTGGTGCAGGAGCGTCAAAGAGTGGAATTCAGCTACTAATAAATCTAAGTGAATGAGGATCCGGAAATTCTTTTTACACGAAGTGGTAACGAGGTATTCATACTAAACCAAGTGTCTTCCGTGAAGAAAATCAGTAACCAGGAGATATTAGACTTTCTATCGAAACTGGGTCGAGTAAAAGATCGTGCATCTGTGGCCGCAACATAATGGCCTACAGGGTCTACACCTTTTGAGGAATGGGCCAGACTCGGCCATTTCTCAAGAACACTAGCTAAGGGCCCTGATACTACCACTTGGATCTGGAACCTACATGCTGATGCTCACGATTTTGATAGTCATACTGGTGATTTGGAGGAGATCTCTCGAAAAGTCTTTAGTGCTCATTTCGGGCAACTCTCCATTATCTTTCTTTGGTAATCAGCGAGAAACTAGGAATCCTGTTATAGAGAAAAAAGTAACTATCATTCCTTTTTCTGACGAATCACGTAATCCCCCAAGTTCACGAACTAATATGGTTATCAAATGAATCGTAATCACAATGGAAATGGTGGAGAAAGAGCTTTTTTCAACCTACTCAAGTCCAAACCGTTGGGGCCCCTTAGAGGTTCTAACCATGGAGCGCGAAGATCCCAAAAACGCATAGTTTCCCCTCTAAAGATAACCCGTCCTCCTCTCTTTGAAACAAGGGGCGCTTCCGGTTCTGTGCGTGCTTCAAACAATTTTGTCTTCTCCATATTACCATATCTCTAGAGTCAATAATTTTCTATGAGGAACTACTGAACTCAATCACTTGCTGCCGTTACTCAACAGTTTTCTGTTGAGGTCTATCCCGTAGAGGTAGTCAAATTGGATCAGTGATCGATTTCTAGGTTTCGTCGTAAACCTAATTGGGCCTCTCGGAAACTTCATAATCTGAATCACTTTCCTCTCCGGGTAGTAACCATAACTTGAACTAGGAACTCGGCATTATAGGACCGAGTCTTCTTTAGTAGTAGCTGTCTGAGTTTTTCCGCTTCCATTTATGGATATTGTTAGTAAGTAGATGTGGATCCAGCATAGCGTCTTTTTCACTGTGATACTGTTAGTCTTTATCCGTCATTCTGTTGCGTTCATTTCTAGCACCAATCCTTTGAAAGAGTAAACTAGACATTTGTAAGCCTCGATTAGAGGACTCGAAAAGTGTAGTTATCTTTGGGCTTAAGATGAGGCGGTATACATCAGTAAGTGCCTTTAAAATAGAGTTGTTCAAAGGGTTATAAGTCAAGGTATTAGTTTGAGTAGTATTTTGTTTCCTTGTTATTTCTGAAGGGAATCCAATGGAAAAGTAAAAGAGTAGAATTCCGCTAATAAATAGGAGGGAATCAGTAATAAAGTATCATTTCTGAGGGTAAATATCCTTTGATTCCACTAAAGTAGGGATAGGATTGCCTTGCTTGTGCCTTCCATCCCTTGCCACTGAACCTTTTCAAACTGTTTCTTTTTGAGAAGCAAAAAAACTTGTGCCAAAATAATGGATGCGAAAAAGAACAAAAGGTACCCAAACCATATGGTATAGGTCTTGGAAAGGAAAGTAAATCAAGTCCATCTTACAGGATTTCTTCACTTGCTTGGGCTAGTGAACTGCCATGAATTACACACACGCTAGTAGTTTAAGGCTAGAGGACTACAGCAGCCGAAGCCGTGATTTGTATGGTATGTCTTGCCCTCAATGTCTGGTTGGTTGGTAAGTCACTAAATCCCTATCTCCCGGTGGTCGATCGATGCGCACAGAAGGAGAGCTTGTCCATAACGAAAACGCGTATGTTAAGTCGGTCAATCGATTAAACTATTTATGCTTACTCTTCGCCCTGTGCCTCTAGTGCTGCTGCCGGTGGTATAGTCTGAGATTGCCGTGGAGATCAAAGGATCTATGTATAACCTTGGCCGCCGACTCCAACTATCGTCCATGTACGATCCATACTAGATCTGGCCAACTGCCCATCCTACCTCCTCTACCTTTTTGACAGCCCATCTTTTTGTCTCAGTAGAGTCTTTCAGTGGCATGTTTCAGTCCTCTTCCCCATTACTTAGAAAAAGTGAGCCACCGCTGTTTTTGCATTAATTGCGACTTCCTCAGTTTTAGTAATTAGTGTACCCCTTGTATTTGCTTCTCCTGATGGTTGGTCAAATAATAAAAACGTTGTATTTTCCGGTACATCATTATGGATTGGACTAGTCTTTCTCGTAGCTATTCTTAATTCTCTCATTTCTTAAATTTGTTTAGTATTTAGTAGCCCGATACAAAACAAAATAAATAAAAAGGCCATTTCCTCAAAAAAAATCGAATAGTGAGACTATCTTTATTTTATGGATCCGCCTAGTAGAGAAAGAAGTGAAACCAAAACAGGTATAGCCCCGGTCTACATAGGTATTGCTAAAAAGCTGTTGTTGGCAAAACAATTTCATTGGTTCTTTGAGTTTTTATATAAAAAAAACCACATAGGCTCTCCCTGGACTCTACGCAGGACTTCTTTTCTAAGCCTCACATAATTTGAATTTCTCTGACATTCCATGTTTCCGAAACGGCTTTGTATACTATTCCGTTGTAGTTGTAAATACACGATCTTTTCGTAGATCCATTGTAATCTTGAAATTCTATAAAAATGGAAACAGCAACTTTAGTCGCCATCTCCATATCTGGTTTAGCAATAAAGCTTTTTCGGTTATTTGTAATTCGCGATTTAATCACGAAACGCGCTACTTCTAATGTAAGGATTGCTAAAAGGAAAATTTGGGAAAAAGAACCCATTGTATGGGAAATACTTCAAGAAGTTATGCGAGGACCTCTTCTTTCAATCAAAGTCCTCTATTCAAACTCCGCTCTAGTAGCTCTAGCCCTAACTTCAACAACTCAATATGTGCTGTATAAGCAACTGGCCCCAAGGTATTAAATCCTCTTTTGTTCTAATCTATATAATGAAAACAACATATTAAGACAGGTTGATTGCCGGAACACCTCCTATACACCCCTACCGCCGGGTTGAGCTCCTCTTACGTATCTTTAGATCCACATCTTCCTCAGATGTAGTTTCTATGTATTAAGAAAGGCCTATGATTTTTGTTCTTTGTAACATTGTAAAGTTTCCTTAACTCTTTGTGCAGTTTCATAATGTTCGTTGCCAACGATCCGAGGCTGTAACATAGTTGAGGTTGAATCTAAAGGATCTACTGCTGGATAAATACCCTTGGAAGCTAATCCTCTGGAAAGTACGGTAGTAGCATCCAAATGTGCAAATGTTGTGGCAGGAGCAGGGTCGGTCAAATCGTCCGCGGGTACATAAACTGCTTGAATCGAAGTCCCATGATGTGGTAAAGGGAGGATATTAGGGGAAGCAGTGAGTGGAGATTCCCCTGCAGAGAGCCGGATGAGGGGAGACCCTCACGTCCGGTTCGGAGGGCGGGGATATCCCGACCCTACTATCATTGGCTTTGGGGCTCCCCAGAAGGTAATAGAATAGGTAGTTCAGGCACCATCAGAAATATGTTGCTGCTATTGAATCCGGTTTTGAATCAAGCAGCAAAGTCCTATTTTTGAAGATAGGGAAAACTCTTTTAATTAAAAGTATATTCAGAATCAATCCTGCTTATTTGATTTCTATAGAAGAGGGGAATGCTTTATCGAAGGAAATAAGAAAAAGAGGGTATGTTGCTACTCTTTTGAAAGAAAAAAGAATAGGAATTCCCGAAGTAATGTCTAAACCCAAGGATTTCACAAATCAAAGATAAAGGATCATTTTGTATTAATCATTTTGTCAAACGTTATTCTTTAATCTTTTTCTGTAGTTTCACTCCGATAATATAATAGAAAGACTCTAAAGTGTCGTAGAAAAAACTATATCTAGTTCTTTCTACCACACTTTAAGATTCCAACCGGATCCTTTCATTTAAGACTTGGATCTGTGATCATAGAAAGAAACATTTCTAGTCGCGTAGCTTCATAATAATTTTGCAAAGCTTCCGCATAATTTCCTTAAGTTGTCATCTTTTGAAAGAGAGTAACTAGCAAGATCCACCAAAAAGACAGAACTACGGGTGAGAGAAGGAACTATGATAAAGCTTTAGTGGAGGTGCGCCTTCTTCCCTTCCGGCGAACAGAAAAGAGAGATACGAAGGAGTAATGACGAAAGGTTGATTGATCCGAGCGAAAATCGAGAAAAGAGTAAGTATTCATCCACTATTCTCTTCGATAGATTCTATCTTAAAACAAACATTGTTAACACAAAAAAAACTTTCTGTTTCTTTCTATTTATTTAAATTAAAAAAGAGAAAAAGTGGATTTCGAGTCACAGGCTGCAAAATTCAGAACAAATTGGAACCATTAACTAGAATTCTATCTTTTTTTTATTGCAATCAAATAGATTGTCCCAAGGGCGCCATATTCTAGGAGCCCAAGTTATGCTATTGAAAATTAGTTCCTCTAGCAGTTCCGGTTTGAGCATTTCGTTCCCTTTTTCAAACTCCACTTCTTTTCATATAGCAATCCCTGATCAAAGAGAGAACACTATCCATTTCAAAACATTTCTAACGGATTCCTTGGTTCGGACCGATGAAGTAATGGCACTCGATTATTATCAACCTGACTGCAATCTTTTTCTGTCGGTAAGGATTGCACCAGAGCACCTTCTACTTCTAATAGGCCATGAACTATAGATAGAGAAGAATCATTCTGAGCGAGTACATAAGAAGCGATCCACTTTTTTTCATCAGTTCCTGGGGAAGACCAAAGATCTTGCGCGGTAGGTCCGCCAGGCCACTTCATGACTGTCTAAAAAAAGATTCATTCCAGTGGTCAGATGCTCAAATTGAGGCCTTCACAACATTGAAGAATTGTCTGGTCACTGCTCCTGTTATGGCTTTGCCTGGATTAGTCACAATCAAGATCGCAGGCTTTCTTTGCTTCTAAATCGATAAGGATTCTAGACCAGGACCCACGCCGCAGAACAGGAGCTCATGTGGAACCTTGGCGATTCTACCAGATATGTCTTTTGGATTCCGTCTAAAATCTATTTTACGGTATAGGCGCTTATTGATCCTGATAAATACCTTTCATCATTATACAATTCCAATCTTGAAAAATACACATAACTCATTTTATTATACATTTTATTTTCTAGGAATCCAGCAATAAGAATAAAGATTACAACTCTTGCCCGGCGTGACTCACACTTGACAACCACTTCTATCTAAGAAAATACTTAGGTAGGGTCAATCTCCCTTCGGGGTTTACGCGTCCTAGTCCGAACCATTGGATCGATCAGAAGAAGAAAGGCAAAGGAATTGAAAGGTAGAGTAAGAATGACTCGATCTAACTGTTGTCTTAGTCTTATCCTTAGATGAAAGCAGGTGCTCTTCCTTTCGAAGGGAGAACACCGATACCCTTGGAAGGCAGATGCTGGTAAAGCATCGAAACGGGAACGAAACGAAATAAAGCATTTCTAGCGGATGAGCTTCTCCCAATTTTGTCTGGTAATAGAATAGGGCGGCTTGCTTTGACCAACACTCCACTTTTTGAAGACTTTCCATTGATTTCAGGGCCCTGTCTTGCTTATTGTTTCAGTGGGATAGGAGCACTACTTGCTTTTGATATGTAGGGACTCCTTACGAGCGTTCTTTCTATCTACTATTATCTAAAAATAATCAAGTTATTAATGACTGGACGAAACCAAGAAATTACCCCTTATGTGCGAAATTATAGAAGATCCCCTTTAAGATCAAACAATTCCATCGAATTGAGTATGACTGTATGTGTGATAGCATCTACTATACCAGGAATATCAATGAACACCATTCTTGCAATTGCTCAGGATACCCTCTTTTCAAAAATTCCTATATGTTAGCAGAAAAACCTTATCCATTAAGAGATGGAACTTCAAGAGCAGCTAGATCTAGAGGGAAGTTGTGAGCACTACGTTCGTGCATTACTTCCATACCAAGATTAGCACGGTTGATGATATCAGCCCAAGTATTAATAGATACATCACTGCACTTCCACTTGACACCTATTTAAACGGCTCGTCTCGCCGCTACCTTATCATATTTCCATACTTCTGTCGCTCCATCCCCATATGGGTGGCCGGGTCAAAGTGGCTTTGCTGAAGAGCAATAAAATGCATTTGATGGTGAGGCGAGGGCTGCTTAGCTTTCAATTTGCCTCTGACCATCAAATTAAATGTGAATCCTTGCCCCTCATTCTTTGAGAATAAGAAGGATCCTTTTCGAGATCCAAAGAGATCCGAGAGAATAAGAGATATGGCTGAATCCTGCGGTGACACTTAAGCCCCTTGGCTTGGAACTTGAATGTACGAAACCCCGAACCGAACCACTGTTCGCCCATTAATGCGGTACGTGAGCTGGGTTCAGAACGTCGTGATTAATAACTACTTATGAGACCTTTTTGGCACATACCCGTTATCTCAAGTTTTTGATCAAACGAATCCATTGACACAAACTGTTCATGGGCGAAAAGTGAGTTGTTTAGGTCCTGGAGGGTTGACAGGGAGAACTGCAAGTTTTCGGAGCCGAGATATTCATCCGAGTCACTATGGGCGTATTTTTCCAATTGACACGTCTGAAGGAATCAATGTTGGACTTACTAGATCTTTAGCAATTCATACGAGAATTGATCACTTATGGGGATCCATAGAAAGCCCGTTTTATGAAATATCTGCTGAGAAAGCAAAAAAAAATATCGAGACAAGTAGTTTATCTATCACCAAATAGAGATGAATATTATATGATAGAAGCAGGAAATTCTTTGTCCTTGAATCAAGGTATTCAGGAAGAGCAAGTTGTTCCAGCTAGATACCGTCAAGAATTCCTGACTATTGCATGGGAATAGATTCATGTTAGAAGTATTTTTCCTTTCCAATATTTTTCTATTGGAGGTTCTCTCATTCCTTTTATTGAGCACAATGATGCGAATCGGGCTTTAATGAGTTCTAATATGCAGCGGCAAGCAGTTCCCCTTTCTCGGTCCGAGAAGTGCATTGTTGGAACTGGATTGGAACGCCAAACAGCTCTAGATTCAATTAAGCAAGATTCCGAAGCTATAATTTCGCCTTTCCCATCAATAGGTTTAGCCAAAGCATTTATAACACGACCCAAGTAAGCCTCTCTTATTGAATTAACTAATTCATTTTCTCTTTACTTTTGGATTTTTGGATATTTTTTTGGATTTGATTTGGCATTATTCAACAAGAAAAAAAAAGAAAAATTTCGACAATTTTTTTATTATGTGATAATTATGAGAACCAATAATCCTACTACTTCTCATCCCGGGCTTTCCACAATTGAAGAAAAAAGTACAGGTCGTATCGATCAAATTATTGGACCCGTGCTGGATGTCACTTTTCCCCCAGGCAAGTTACCTTATATTTATAATGCTTTGGTAGTCCAGAGTAGAGACACTGCCGATAAGCAAATTAATGTGACTTGTGAGGTACAACAATTATTAGGAAATAATCGAGTTAGAGCTGTAGCTATGAGTGCTACAGACGGATAAATCTCTAAACTAGAATCCAGCAATAGTAGTGAAACTCGGAGAACCGTCCTGTAACCCTACTCCAGTCTCGCACATCCCATCCAGGCAAAGCAGTCTTGCCAAACCGGGTTCCACGGGGTAAATCCATTAAAAAGGACAAATTTTAGCAGAGGGAGCTGCTACAGCCATATTGCTCCATAGACAGCAAGTTTGAATTAGTATACACAAAACTAAACCAATGACTATTCATGATTCCATCCATATTGGATCAATTCTCTATACCACTTTGTAATGAAAAGAGGAATGTTTGTTATGGTAAAACTTCGTTTAAAACGATGTGGTAGAAAGATTTGTGGTAATCGAAAATATGTCAAAACGCATTTAAGGTAGACTGGTATCACCCACTTAATAGATTCATTCTTTTGTTACGGCGGTTGAGGGTACCTGCCGTTCAGAGATGCTATCAGAGTAGGAAAGTTAGCCAAGTTATCCTGTGAAAACAACAGGCATTACCGGTGACAAAGAGGCGGGAAAACGCCATGCATCTCGTAGTTTAGCATGAACAGGAGAATTCCGCGGGTCCTTTCCGCTCTAATCAGATAAAGGGGGTAAGGACCCGCTAAGCTCCTACTTTTTCATGTTTACAATCTGGTCCCTCATAAGGTCCTCCAGGAATTTTTTCTATAGCTTGTTGAATTATTTTGATAGATTCCCTCATTTCACTGATTCGTACTAAATAGCGAGCTAACGAATCCCCTTCTTTTTGCCATTGGACTTTCCAATCAAATTGGTTGTAAGACTCATAAAGATCTACTTTACGAAGATCCCATTGTATTCCAGAAGCTCGTAACATTGGTCCTGATAAGCCCCAATTTACTGCTTCTTCTCCGCTAATAAAACCTACTCCCTCAACTCGTTCCAAAAAAATGGGATCTTCTGTTTTGCGAATCTACTAACGAGAACTGCCGTACAGTCCTATCTTTTCTTAATTCAGAAAGATCGTAGATGAACGTTTCGTTTCGTTACCG
The DNA here is from genome assembly GCA_007115705.1 of Dactylis glomerata. Lineage (NCBI taxonomy): Eukaryota > Viridiplantae > Streptophyta > Magnoliopsida > Poales > Poaceae > Dactylis > Dactylis glomerata. The sequence continues at coordinate 110,191 of QXEO01000937.1, read as the reverse complement.
ACCATAACGAGACTCAATAACGAAACTAGGGCCTGAAAGTAAAGTATCTATCAGCCTAGTGTACCAACCACGTGGTACGACGGGCACTCAAAGACCTGGCGAATGAGGGCCCACCTCACCCAAGAGCGCTTATGTCATATGGGCTTCCAACGTGGATTCACGTAAAACATCCCGCCACCATACGAACATGGTATAAAGGAGAAATATTAGGCCCAAACTGAGAAGTGTTGCACCCCCTTGAAATGAGAGCATGTACATCACACCTCCTACGGTGGTTGCCAAAGCTCCGAGTGAACCCGAAATAGGCCATGGACTTGGATCTACCAAATGATAAGAATGCCTCTGAGATTCCATCATAAACCACTTTGCCCCGGTTGTATGTAAACCCCCCTTCACCCCCATCCCCTAAAGTGGTAAAGAAGGAGGCTCTTCTTTGTCTCATTAGGACAAACAAATAAGAAGGGATAGTTCTTTCATTGCATTGATAGAAGTGATACTATCAAAAGATCTCTCTATTATTTAGAGAAAAGAGTTGGCGTGGGTTCTACCAACGAAAAACATTCTTTTCTTTCACGAACTAAATACTAGTTGCCTTCATACACTGGAGGTCCCATCGACGAGGGCTGCCCTCCCTCTCTATCTATCCAAGAGATGGCCTCGAATTGAAAGAGAGATTGAGAGGGATCAAGAATCCTAATTCTCGCTATTTGGAATGGATCCAATTCTATTGAATCTGACTCATAGTGTTGCTTTTTGATTCTCTAAATCCAAATCCTGCCTCAATATTTTGGATTGATCAGACCGCCTATTGTAGAAGACATTGCTTGCTAAAAATAGTACCGCATTTGTGCTTAAGAAAAGGCTTTCTTGTCCGGGGTCTATATCCACTTTTAATACACCACGCACCCCACTATCAAAAACTTTTACTTTTATGGCGAATGAATCCTTGATCAGTGAAAAGTGGATCCGCTACCAAATACGTTGTGGAGCCGTGTTCTCCGGGGTAAATACAGGTTTTAGGGTTCTTGGGATGGGTTCTATGTTGCTGCCCATTCATTTCCTATTAATAAGGAGAAAAAGCTATACAAGTAAGAAGACAACTTTAAAACAACCCTGGTGTTTAATGAGAGCTCTCGTATTGAAGCAAGTGCCAATCTGTTGTTAGCTTAGTTAAGGCAAACAAACCCCATTAGTAGCGGCAGAGCCCAGCATATGAGCAGATCCAAGATATAGGGATCAGCGTAGGTTCGTGTGACCTTCCGACTAGAGTCCATTTCATGGAGTCGAAGAAAGCATAAAGTCTGTGGCAGAAGCTGGGGATTCTGCCGACAAAAGGCAGTTGAGAGACCGGACATCCGTTTTTATGTTCTATTCTTAGCACAAGAAGTTGCGTTGTATAACGACTATGACTCGGTTCGATGATCAATATGAGACTTCTCCCGATCAGAGAGATACCTACCCTAAAGGGATTTCTCATCACTAATGGCACGGATTCCGCTCGAAGATCTAAGAACTGAAGGTTAGTTCCTGGGTAACCACCAGGCACATATGCCTATGAGCATCCGGTACAACCCGTACCCTAATTCCTCCTCTGGTCTAGATTTCCTGTCTCCCGAGCATGGCTGTCGAGCTGAGTCCCGCCTTGGTGATCTACCGCTTAACAAGAGTTATTTGAGCCTACATATGCATTGGCAGAGGGAGAAGAAGAAGAAGAGCATGAGCATAGGTTTGCATCATTTTATGCAAGTGACGCCTGTTAACGCCCAGAGCTTGTTTCAACACACAAGCTAAAGGCAGAATCTGGTATCTTTGGATACCGTAATGTGAGCACCATTATGGGAATTGGGAATAGACCTCTGGCAATGGCGAATAAACCCGTGCTTAGTGAGGCGCCAAAGTCTAACATAACATAAGTCACCGGCACACACATTCCGACAACCTCCGTTTAAAGGTCACTGCATACTTGAATCCAGTAAACACATAAAATCTAGAAGGACCAAACCGGCAGACCTATCGAGTGAGCTCTGGCCACGAACGAGCCATAAATAAGTGTGAATGCTAAGTTGTCCATACCATCCAGAGAAACCAGACTAAGAGAAAGAAGTAAGCGGATCTTGCAACTATTTTCATTCCTTTATTTAGGTCTTGAACCGTAGAAGATCAAGGCATCATAAGTGATGAGGATATTTGCACGCCAGGACGACCTACGATATGTGATAATTAAGTCTAAGGCTGTGTCATTAATTTGTATCTGTTCATGTTATTTCTTAGCCTAGTCACGTTGTGGGCCAATTAGGGTTTTATTTTATGTTTTGGGTTTGGGCCTGTCCAAGTCCAATAGTTTTCTGGCCGTCTATATAAGGAGGTTGGACGGCTAGGGTTTAGGGAGGCTGGAAATTATGTAGAACTTTTAGTTCAAGTTATCACCGTCCCTCTGGGATCGGCGTGTGTGACGGCGTCTCGGACGTTCGTCTAGTTATCTATCAATAAAGATAAGAGAGTTCTTGAATTGTCAAGAGTAATCCTGTGTGCGCGAAGGTCCTTGAATCTGTCAAGGGTTGTCGAGCTGTTGGCGTGTTGATTCAGCGTGAGTTTCGTCGTTCATCGTCGAGTTGCTCGCAGGATTAGCGTTCCCCAATCTTCAGGTCGCGTGTTCTGCTCACGTGATTGGGAGATCTATCAGATCAGGAGGTGCATCGTGAAAGATCGGGCCAAACAGTCCGTATTATCTTGGTATCAGAGCCCAGCGTTGATCACGATGCAAGTTGTTGTCGATGGGTTGATCACAAGATCCGTTAGTCGGCAAGGTGGAGCCGGAGATCGCAAGCGTATTGGTGAAAATTGATTTGTTGTTCGTCTGTTTTTGCTCGATCTGAAGTGGATACCATTGGGTAAGCCGCCATCTTGTTGTTGGTGAAGATCGAGGAAGATTCGTTCATGAGAGTCAATTGCAGCACCGGTACGTTGAATAGATCGGCAAGAGAAAAGGAAGAAAAAAAAGAGGAAAGGAGCAGCCGTTGCAGCAGTCCAGGTGGAGCACGTCGGCGCAGCATATGTGCGCTGCCAGGCTGATCCGATTGGGAGTACCAGGGGCAAGAGTCCACAACACAGAAAGGAAAGAAGAAAAGGAAAGAAGGAAAGGAAAGGAGAAAAAAGAAGCAGCATCCATCGCACGCGTTGTGCACAGCAGCAGCAGATTCGCGTTCCTTCAGCTGATCGTACATGAGCAGGAGTTTGGGAGCTACACGTCACATATATCCAATCGCGTACGTGCTCAGCTGACATCCGTTGAAGACGGAATATCCGGCCCCTCAAACCGGATGGTCCGGCATCTTCTCTGGGAGCCGTGCAGTTTTAACTTAGAAAAAACTTTCTGCAGAGACACCAGATTATCCGGCCTGGGTTGAAAAGTCCTGCCCAAAAGTCCGGCCAAATTTCAGAAGAGTCGCAGAGTGTGCTTCTAAATTTCGCGAAACAGTCTACGAATATCGCCAAATAGTCTACGGACATGTGTTTCAGTCGAGTGCATACTCAGGTGTATTCAGCCTATTTGGATCCACAGCGTGCAGGAGTTTGTTCTGTTTGTTGTGGGTGATATGCATGGTATACCATCAGTTGCAGTTGGAGGATACTTGTGTCTTCACTAGGTTGGCAGCTTCGAAGACCAAAGAGCGCCAATGGCAAGTCAAGCTAGCTGAGAGGGAGGTGTGGTGTGGCAGGCTGGCAAGGCTTGAAGATGGACAATGGCGATATTACAGATTTGACGCCACGTTTTACGAGAAGACCCTCTGGTGTTGAGGACAACGCCTTTCTAAGAAGGGGAGGATGATGAGGATATTGGCACGCCAGGACGACCTACGATATGTGATAATTAAGTCTAAGGCTGTGTCATTAATTTGTATCTATTCATGTTATTTCTTAGCCTGGTCACGTTGTGGGCCAATTAGGGTTTTATTTTATGTGTCATTATCCTCATCAATAAGCACATTGGGAGCGTAAATAATTGTAACCGTATACATATAAAATGACAGCAATGGAATCCCAATCCCCTGGTAGTTGTAAATACACGATCTTTTCGTAGATCCATTGTAATCTTGAAATTCTATAAAAATGGAAACAGCAACTTTAGTCGCCATCTCCATATCTGGATCTAGGAAATGAAAGGAATTCATTATCGATAAGCTGAACCTCGTCATGTACTATTGACCCTTTTGAACCTAAGTGCAGACATAAAGTCTTAGCCAATGTTTCTAGACTATTAGGGAGTAGAGTGTAGGAATCTTGTAGATGGAACAACAATTTATTCCGCCCAGATGGAGTAATCCTAGAAACAGATAACTGGTAAAGCTTATTGTTCCTCATCAGAGGTTTAATGGAGTACTCGACCATATGAGTAGATCGGGAAAGATGAATGACCAATGAGGACAGGACAATGGGGGAAGTTGGTAATAGAGAATCCTCCCTTCTTCTTTGCTTTCTTGCCTGAACCTGCAAAAATCCAAAACTAACCATTGGCCCAAAGATAACTACACTTTTCGAGTCCTCTAATCGAGGCTTACAAATGTCTAGTTTACTCTTTCAAAGGATTGGTGCTAGAAATGAACGCAACAGAATGACGGATAAAGACTAACAGCATCACTTCCGAAAGCTTCTGAGAATCCTTTATTCAACTTTACGTTACGTATAGGAATTTCAGGTACATTGGTCGATGAAAGTGAGTGCCGGATAGTCAATGGTAACCAGAAGATCTATGGTTTTCGAGAGAAGGTAATTGGAAAAATGATTCATTCCTTTGCTTTCTTTCTTCTTTTTCTCAAGGACCTTACCTTAAAACTAGATTTATGAAGAAGCCCAAAAAGTGTCGGGCTTAGTGCAGCCCAGTACCTAGCCAGTGTTCAGTTATTTTCTCAGAGCAGTCCTCCAGTGCAAGTTCCCTTTAAGCTGCTCTCTATTTGAAGTCAAAGTCACTATTTCTATCTTTCCTTTTATTTCGTACCTAGTAGTATATATATATGGAGAATACCAAAAAGCTATCAATTACGCATAGGAGTTGTATAATAAAGGGCCCTGACTTGTTGAAGTGCTTATTTTTTAGAGAGATTGACTTTTCTTTTTGACCAGTGTGGGGTTCTGCCATGGATATTCGGTCCACTCCAGAATTCCATTCATTTTTCAAACGTAACTCGATTGACAACTTTCCATTACTACCACATAAAACAGAATTTCGATATTCGATGTAGTCACCTGAGGTCAAGACGGAGATAACCCTCCATTTGATAACAAGCAAATTCCCTTTTCTATTGAGCAGGAACTTGAACAGGATCCAATCCATCGAGCGGAATCATTTGATTCATTTTCACATTATGCCAGGCTTGAGCCATCACTCATGTATGCTAGACCGGTTGTTGTCCGTTCTTCACTTTTGTGCTCCATCGCCCCAGTTACAAGAGAAAGAGGAAATAAAGGAGAAAACAAGGCCAACTTAACTGGGCGGATACAAGGCAGCTCTACACCGAGCCGACCAACTCCATTCTTTATTAAGTCAAAAGAAAGCTCAAAAAGGGCGGGACAGACACAAGCGGAAAGGTTAGAGAAAACGACGTATGAAGAGAGTGCCTACGTTGTCTCCGCGGATTTGCACTTGAGGGTTTATTGGATCCTAGGGAACCATCACAAGTACGGCCGGCCTATAGAATGAGAATGCCATGTCGTCCAGCGGAGCTTAGAAGAAGGTGCCTATCCGAAAGAGAATCCAGTACCTCTTGGTCCTGAATCCTAATGCCTGAAAGTTGGATAGGGTGGCCCTTACGTAAAGACTATATAACCCCCAATTTTTATGAAATACAAGATGCTCATTGAATGATAAGAAATTCATGCTTGAACAAACTGTGAGCGTGGAACTTTACGAAAGATACTATACTGGTTTATTTGGTTATCTGAACTTGGTTGACAGTGCCCGGATTCTATCACGTCAATCCCACAAGCCTCTTATCCATTCCCGTTCGCTCGTGGCGGGGGAGTAAGTAAAAATAGAAAAAACTCACATTGGGTTTAGGGATAATCAGGCTCGAACTGATGACCCCGGAATGACCCCAAGACTTATTTGCAGGAATCATAGCCAGCCAATAGAATTACTCTATGAATATAGCAGCGGTGACGCCATGGATCAAGGAAGAAGGTTTTGTCTTATCCCACTTCGGAAAACTCTATCTATTCTAGTGTGGATGGCAAGCAGGCCTATATTTCTTGATTTTATATTCTTGTTACTAGGTGTTCTATAGGAATAAGAAGAAATCGCAACTCCTTTCCGCTACACATAAAAATGGATTTCGAAAGTCTTTTTTTTAAGAGGCCGATTCCAGTGGATCACTATAGAATCTTCTAGAAGCAAGCCTGGTTCTCCGGGCACTATGGTAGGACGCGGATCGATCATGACGAGAATGGACTTCTCCGTCATGTAATGGTTTAGAAGAGTCACGGTCCTGTTCCCCACCGGGCTTTTTCCCTTCTCGACTAGACGAAGGAGATATTCATTCCATTCAGGCTTTATCCTGGTGCTGCGGAGACCGGTGTTGCTGATCAAACTCATTTTCTTTCGAGGAGATCGAAAATCTCTTAATTTCTGCGAAACGAATTTACATATTTATTGCGAGGGGCTTTGAAAAGCGAATGGGTGAAGACTGATTTAGATCCTATGAAAGCGCAGTAAAATGCTCATAGAAAATAAATGCGGTTGAATTGTTATGGTGTCTGCCTACTTGTAGTTTGCCTTAGCAGCGGGAAAGGAGTCTATCTATCTGCCTAGCTTTGGTAGATTTCCCCCAACGCAATTCAAAAACAGAAATTCCACGAATCCCTGCAATTCGAACTGAGGACGGGTTTTTGGAGTTAGCTCACCCTCGCGAGATCGCGACCCTTTGTCCCGCCCATTGTCAAATTGCAATATCAATGAATTACAAAAATTCTTTTAAGTGAAAAAAGAATACTATGCAATAACCTACTTAAAGAAAATGTATATTAATGCGCCTTTGGTGTCTCGGCTGGGAAGGAATTAGGATTTCATTCATTTTGCAAAGGTTCATGACACTGAGCGGTTGGTATTTCTACTTGGATCGCTGGCCTTTACTTTAGGATTTAGATAGCCCCTCCCTCTCCCCTCTGGTCTATAAAATACTTACGTTTAGGGTGAAGTAAGACCAAGCTCATAAGCTTATTATCCTAGGTCGGAACAAATTAGTTGATAGTGATAGGATCCCTTTTTTGACGTCCCCATGTCCCCCCCTGTGGTGTGGCGGCATGGGGATGTCAAAAGGAAAGGGATGGAGTTTTTCTCGCTTTTGGCGTAGCAGGCCTCCCTTTCTTTGGGAGGCCCGCGCGACGGGCTATTAGCTCAGTGGTAGAGCGCGCCCCTGATAATTGCGTCGTCCAGTCCATGAAGATTCTCCCTTCTCTTACGTGAAATTCCCCTCTTTCGGTAAGCATCCAGTATCTCAGCAAATGAACATTTCTCTAAGCTTGTCCTGTAGCTTATACGTCGTTTGAAAGAATCTCAGTTCATCAGAGAGCCCAGATTGGATAGAGATCTATAACGCTAGTTGCGGTCTCGATACACATCTTACTGAGCAGAGTAATCGACAGAATTCCCTAGGCGAGGTTATCATCCTCTGGAAACTCCTTCCTAGTAAAGCACATAGTTTGGCTCGTGCGGCATACTGCCTAAAAAACGCCCTATACTTCAACTGCCGAAGTCGGGTTGCGTGCTTACTTCCACTGTCGAAGTTAAGTTGGATTGCGCGGGAACGCACCAATGGATTTGTAGCGTGCAAAGAAGATAAATGTTCTGACTTATCTATGTTGATTTATGCCCGGCTAGGTCAGCAGCAATCAGTTTCCATCTGCACTTTCACCCGGAGCCCCTATCCTTGGCAAACAGGACAGTATCACGGCACGCAATAAGCTCAATTGTCAAAGGATCTCTGATGTTGCTGTACTTCCTGCATGCCGCAGCAATGAACTTCCCTCGAGAATCTCTGGCGACCAAACCTGCACCGGCAATGCCCCGACCCGTCAATCGTCTAGAAGCGAGCACTTTATTCAAACTTGTATGTAGGGCTTAGATATCCTAAATCATGGATACCTCACTACCCGCACGCAGGAAGGGGAAATAAATAGTCACACTTGATTGAATTCGATATGCTTCCTCGAGGGGTCTCCTTAGGCTTTCCACCTAAGGTGGTTGGGGTGCCTGCCGAGGAGACTTGTCATTACAAGAACTTCGAATTACTGCTTTTTGCGCTGACCAACAAACAAGAAGAGAGGGTATTAGTTAAGAAGGGGAGCCATATTGCACTCGACCAAAGAATGGCGCCAAGAATCCATTTAATGGGATGCGGTATCCTTTCAATTACAACTCTTCTATTCCAATCCAATTTAATGAACGCTTTTTTGACATGTCTAGGGAAAGCTGCAATAATTGATGCACGCAGACGATGTTCAATGCTTTCTTGATTTACTAATAGGTGGTGTCTAGACGCTAGGAAAAAGTGAGGATTCTAGCTTCTGCCCCATAGACCATTCGGAAATGAGAGGAATTTCACTCCCATCGACTGAGAAAGAAATCGGTGGTCTATTGATTCGAGAGCTCGATGAAATATGAATCGGAGACTTAATCTTGATATACCTCAGAACAATACATTCTTGTTACCACGAGATGTATTGGCTGCTACAGATCATTTGATTGGAATGAAATTTGGAACGGGTATACTTGACGATGACGATATGAATCACTTGAAAAATAAACGTATTCGTTCGGTTGCCGATCTGTTACAAGATCAATTCGGACTGGCTCTTGGTCGTTTACAGCATGCCGTTCAAAAAACTATCCGTAGAGTATTCATACGTCAATCGAAACCGACTCCTCCAATGAAATAGACTTGATGAACTACCTGTATCGGGGGAAGCAGCTCATGCTGTTGCGAGCACAATTGATCAGCTTGCTGCTTTGCCGCCTCCGCAGCCTGTTCTTCCGCCGTCACCATACGGATGGTGAGCGTCGGTCTGGATGTTGCTTTACCTAATTCACATCGAGTAGACCTTGTTATTGTGAGAATTCTTAATTCAAGAGTTGTAGGGAGGGACTTATGTCACCACAAACAGAAACTAAAGCAAGTGTTGGATTTCAAGCTGGCATCCTATCCTATTTCTTGCATTACCTGGAATTTTTGGTATATTTTGTGAAAAAAAAGGATCACCGAACCCGCACTCAGGAAGAGTAATGCTTTAAAAAACGCGTGATTCATTAAGTGAAAGACGCTAACCAAATAGTTCTTCTCCATCATATCCAAATAGGAAATTGTTCAGTCCCGAAAGGATAAGCCACTTTGACTCGAAATCCTATGTAAAATGTATTACATAAGGCTAATTTGGCAGTGATAAGCGCGGTTCATCCGTTTATGGTTCGCCAAAACATGCCCTTTTTCTCCCCCGTCAGGTCTAGACCCTTCGCCTTCCCTTTTTCAATGGTCTCGAAGATCTAAATTTTTTGATTTTTATCTATGGAGTCACAACCGAGGTCGTGGTAAATCCATGAATTTGATTCGATTTGTTTTTCTTATACTATAGCTCTACACACCACACCTAAAAAGAAAATACTGAACAATACAATACTTATGCTCACTACACTCTTGATCAGGAAGTACCAGCTCCTCATAAGTGAGACAACAAAACAGAAGTAGAAGCTACCGGATTCACGCCCGCTAAGAAAACCTCTTCTTCTTTAGATCCTGAAAAAACGAAAATAAGTAAGAAGGAGCAGTAGTAGTAGGAAGACTTAAGTGACTTCGTTCATTTACGTTGAGATAGACGAGTAACTACCTTTTTCTGCCGTTCCCATAGGTTCCTCCTCCAAAACCTTCTTTGGCGAAAAAGACTGGAAGGGCTTATTCCCAATGCTGATTACTGAGAACCTTCTACCAGGAAAGATTTCCTTCTATGCCTAGTGGTTTTTGAATTGGAAATGGGAAATGTTTGGCAGAGAGAATTTACTAAAATTCCACTATGTTACGTATACAATGATCGGGTTGCGTCTGGTATGATCGGGGTGCTTTATCTAAACTAGGCAGGATAACTTGGCTAAGCTTTTCTTGCCTAGAGTCATTGAGTCATTATATACCATAATTCTATTATGGATCCTCCGCGGTCTTATTTCTTTCATTCTTGCTCGAGCCGGATGGCACAATGGCCCAAGTCTACCCAATTAAGAAAGGGAGCCAGGAATTGTGGATCAAAAATAAGAAAAGAGAAGTGTTTAGCCGTACCAAGCATGAATAAGAGATAAATAAACAATTGAATTTGAAAAAAAAAACTTCTTTCTATTTTGTATTATTTCTTTTTCAATAGGACCCTCTTTTTCCAGATGTTCATTTCTAATAAGATCCAACAAGAGTAGGTGGCTTCGGTGAAGGAAACGAACCTATTCTCCGTGCTCTGTTCGGGAAGATCTATTGGCGGCAACAGAAAGCCTTAGTGAGACCGCTAGGAATCACTAAACTAGACGAGCACTTCTCAAGTGCCAGCTAGGAAACTGTCTTTACTGTAAACCAACCTTGTCCCCACCCGTAGAGAACTTTTAGTAGATGGAAGCGAGCTCCCTAGTCCCTTTGTGTAAGCGAGCTCTAAGATCACATCTTTAGAATAAAATCCAGTTAGAAAAGGAAATCCAATAAGAGATAAGCTGCCCATGAGCATCATGGCATAGGTCAAAGGAAAGGAGGAGGCAAGCCCACAGGCGCAGATTTTTGGAATACTTCTACGGGGAATGCTGATTGAATGAGCATTCTCCATATTATGCCTTGAAGAGGACTCGAACCTCCACGCTCTTCAGCACGAGATTTTGAGTCTCGCGTGTCTACCAGCTTATTCAGCCCAGGCATCACCATTCAACAAGTGTCATCCCTACATAGTATTGTTGGTCATGAGCATCAGGCAGTGTCAATATCTTTGGAAGGATTTTGGTGGGGCAGCTTGATGGTATTTATCTCTTCTAATCTAGATCCCACTTCCCTCCACTTCTTGCCTCACGCCCGTCAAACCTGACTCCACATTAACGACTGTCCTTCCACCCAATTCCCCGCACCCTTGCATCACATCTCCAACCCTCAAAAAAAGGGCGTGGAAACAGATAGAAACTCTTGTCATTTTATGTACCCATTTCTTGGGTAAAATCTCCCAACTATATTGGAAAATGGATTGGTTATCCATAAATGAAAATAAAGAAAGCTTGATTTTGGTTCCGGTTGTTTTGGTAGATGAAGAGGGAATTGTGAGAGTGGACGTTCCTTTTTCTAAAAAGGGAAATATTGAATGAATAGAGCGTAAATTCTGAAACTTGGGTTTTTTTTCTTTCGGACAAGGTAATTCTCGTAGCGAGAATGGGGTTTCTACAACGATCGCAAATCCCTCCGATAGAATCTGAGAATAAAACTCAGAATAAAAACCAAATTCCAACATCTCCCAAAAAGAGATGTGGCAATCTTGCTTTTTCAGGGAAAGATAGACAGTCTATCATATGGAATAGGGCATTCAGCAGTTTGAAGAGGTAGCCTTTTTCAGTAGCAGTCTTGTAAGCAAGCGCCATACGTTCAATCTATACTGGCGAGAGTCTTTCCCGGTGGCTCACTTTTTCTAAGTAATGGGGAAGAGGACTGAAACATGCCACTGAACACCCCCATGGGGGCGGTGAAGGGAAAGCCCCTATTGGTAGAAAAAAACCCACAACCCCTTGGGGTTATCCTGCGCTTGGAAGAAGAACTAGGAAAAGGAAAAAATATAGCGATAGTTTTATTCTTCATCGCCGTAAGTCTAAAGATGAGATTCTTAGTAATAGTTGGTTGTATTCGCCCTTTTTTGGAATAATAGCCTCCTTTGTAAAATTATTTCAGACCCAAGTTCGGGTTTTCTTCGATTTAATAGAAAATAGAAATAGAAGGACTTCATGATGATCAATCATCAGGTTAAGATGGATCTACTTCTGTTCCCTACCCTACCCTCCGTTCAAGCAGCTCACTTCAAGATACATGCCTCTCTTCCTCCTTTCGGCCTCCACAAGATCGGCCTCCCTGCAAGACTCTATGGGATCTTACGGATCCTGTTCATGGATGACATGGTTGGGGTATGATCATAGAAAATATCATCAATTCTAAGCACGGTAATGGCAGTGCTCCTATCCAACGGCCGGGGATCCAGAGAATTGAGTGAATGCACTAAAAACCAAGAAATGACATAGCGAGATAGTCTACTGAGCAGCTCGAAAAGCTCGGACTTCGTATACTGAAAGTAGAACGAAAAACAGATGAGTAGAGATTGAATCGAGCATAGAAATAAGAGAGTTTTTCTTTGCTTAGCACTGTTCGGTTCGTCTTTCTTTACAAGTCAATCTATGCATAATTCTATCTCTTGCAGCGCTGAATCCGCTTTTGAAATACAGATCAGGGGGCGGTATTCTTATTCCTTGGCTCTATGTTCCTGATTTCTTCCATCTGTAGTCGGAATCTTACCATTTTCAAAATGGGGGCGGCTTTTTTTTGAAACAATAAGACCTGGACGATTATCCCTACCCTCGGTAGCTTACGATAGCAATTTATGAGCCGTATGAGGTAGGAAACTCCGCCTTTTTTATTTCGTAAAATTAACTTCAACTATGTTGTATTGTATCAAAATACTTCGGCATCTTCGAAGCTGGAGTGCTTTAGCCCTTTAGTTTTGAAGCAAGAATCACCGTCTTGCGCAGGCATCTTTCACCGAAATACATAACATTGATGGAAGAACGACCAATCGCATATCAATTATGAGTTACCGAAGTTTTGAGCTCCCGGATCTGGTGGAGGAAATACTAATAAAAAAGGGAGGAAGATCATTCTTTAAGTCGATTCCAAATCAGTGGCTGAGCTTATTGAGAAGGGTTTTGATGAGTCAAAGCCAAATGCATCCATAGTATAGAGTATCCGCGCGAGAATGAACGGTTCGAGTCCATCCAAGGGGCAATGGTCGCGAATAGGTTTGCATAAAGGTACGTTTCAACGAATCTTGATGTTGGCTGGGAGTCCCCTCTTCGTCGGAGAGGGAACACAAAACTAAACCAATGACTATTCATGATTCCATCCATATTGGATCAATTCTCTATACCACTTTGTAATGAAAAGAGGAATGTTTGTTATGGTAAAACTTCAACAACTTCTCTCATCCCCACGGATCTATTCCAAATTCTGGAATCGAAACTACGCACATAGAGGAGACTTTTCGGTCCATCAAAGACTCATTTGTAGATGAGTTGGATTCTCGCTCTCAAGCAGACTGCAGTGAAACACGCGATTCCTGGCTGGTTTGCTAAGCGTTTTCTGCATCCATGTACGAACATATCGGCCTAAGGTCCGCACTTTGATTCGACGAAAGAAAGACGCTCTGAACGGCAGGTACCCTCAACCGCCGTAACGAAGGAATGAATCTATTAAGTGGGAAAGAGCCCTCGTGGCAGCTATATCCGCGAGGATTCCAAGTGTTCTAATTCATCTCGTTACAGAAGATCTCCCACATCAAACATGCAACTACTTGTCGCATACTCCTGCTACTCCGACCTATGCTTCTCACATCGCATCCTTGGTCCATTTCTAATAACGGGATCGTCCACTTTCCGATCGAGGATCTGAATTCCTATCTTATGAGAGGAGAAGTGCCCAAGGTATCGCTTTACCACCAGCTATGTATTTGTATTATTTGGACTTGGCTCAACGGCTTTAGTTCAGTAAATGCTTTCGTATGGAGCTTGAGATGAAGGCGAGCAGCCCAGCCCCCTTGTGGAAATTTGGATATTAAGGAAGCCGTATTTCGCAATAGCAGCTCCGAGAAGCTGGGCTTAGGGTGCGCCTCCTGCGGTCGCGAAGTCCTAGATTTTTGGGCTGAGCTGGATTTGAACCAGTGTAGACATATCGTCAACGAATTTACAGTCCGTCCCCATTAACCGCTCGGGCATCGACCCAGGAAGAATTTATTCTAGGGTTTTTGATAATCTATGATTAACCTCTTTTCTTTCAACTCAGGGGAAATACGGTCGGGCGGCGCTAATTCGAATCCCTCAGGCAAAATAAGAACAACACACACATTCAACCCTCCCTTTTTTCCATTAGCAAGAACTTGTTTCAATTGCATATCATAAGGAATTCGAAGAACTGCTTCAAATACCGGATAGTCAATGGTAACCAGAAGATCTATGGTTTTCGAGAGAAGGTAATTGGAAAAACGATTCATTCCTTTGCTTTCTTTCTTCTTTTTCTCAAGGACCTTACCTTAAAACTAGATTTATGAAGAAGCCCAAAAAGTGTCGGGCTTAGTGCAGCCCAGTTCCTAGCCAGTGTTTAGTTATTTTCTCAGAGCAGTCCTCCAGTGCGAGAAAACCTTAGATTCATACTAGAGCCACGATGATTGAGTCTCAAGCTAAACAAAAGGCAAGGGTTCTTCGAATAAGAACCACTTGATAATCATTTAGTGAATCAGTGTAATGATTCGACAAAATCGAGAGAAAAAAGTTGTCTTTTGGGCAAACAAAATTGGAAGGAAGAAAATTTCTTTTTTATTTTTATTTAAGAACTACTTGAATTTTTCAGTGTTTCTCGCAGTTGCTCGATGGCTAGGGGAACGGATAAATCCCCTTTCGAAATGACTTGATTATCCCTCGACTAGGAAACAAGAGTACTCTTGACCATAGGAAAGAAGCTAACTCTGAAAAAGAGAAATGGAATCATCGAGATAGGAGCTAGTTCCTGGATTGAGAGAGTTCTGCCCAATGCCTAAACTGCCTCCCCCTCTGTTCTGTTCGAGAAGGGCCCAACTGGAAACTAAACAGGAGATGTTGCACTTGGTTTTGTTCCACCGTCACTTCTCTTCTCTTCTCTTGGTTGGCACCAGGGAGGGTCGATGACCCAAGGTCTCTTGTTCAAAACCTAGTCCTGTTTGATCTTCCCCCCTCTATTTTGAACCCCTTGTCGAAGCCCTTTATGATAAGCTTCCCTGGATCTGGGAAGTTTCTCTTTCACGGTATTGGGATCGTTTGATCGATTTCCTTGATTTGATCGCTACTTATAGGCCTTATCTTGTTGATGGGATCCAAATAAACGGGTTTTATGCGGGAGTAGGTAGATGCGGCGTAAGATCGCCTATAGCTCTAGCTCTCCGGTTCTTCTTGCGTCAAGTAAAGAAAGAAATATACGATTTGAGCCTAGCTCGAAAACGGATGCGCAACGGCTTTCTCGAGTGAAAGACTGAGTCAAGTGAGTCATTTTTTTATGACATTGCCAGTTTTCGATGACTTTGTATCTGTCTTTTCTGTTCGCAACTAAGATAAAGGCCCCCTACCCCCATGCTTGGGGGTTCTAACAAGGAAAGAGTTTAAACACTGGATCCCATGTGTCTTATCAACCCCAACCCCAATCTTGGGGCTCCGACAAAGGAATACTTTCTAAACGGAAGTCGTGAGGGACTACCCCAAACCCCTATCAAGGGGCTTCCCTTTTCCTACTTATCGCCTGCGGCTGGCCCGGACAAGAACAGAACAGTAAACACTAGAACTGAAAGGGAAAGCCCGGACCCGAAGCCGGACTAGAATATTAAACAAAGGAAAAGGGTGTGGTCTCTCCGCTCGCTCGGGCTTCTGTTCCCTACCCTACTGACGAGGGGTTAACTCGACAAATGTCCTAGATGAAGGACTTAGGATCGGGGAGATAGGGCGTCGGATGAACTCGAAGGTAAAGTTAGTCGAAATAGGTGTGTATCGAAAGTAAACTTGGGTGTTCAACCTGGCTTGCTTTTCAATCTGCCCTACACCGTCCCCTCCTGACCCCTATATATAGGTGGCCAGGTCTCGAGGATCGGGTAGGGTCCGATACAGATTACAAATATCGACATACGGTAATAACTCGTATTCGACTATCATTACAATTGGGCTTAGCCAAACGGGCCTCAGGGGTACTCAACTAACGGGCTCTATTAACTATACCCTTGTCAGTAGCCCCTGAGATTCTACCAGAATTGCAGATTCGGGTTGAATCTCTAATCTTCAAATCTTCGACTTGATCTATTCTTCGACTTTATCTTCAAATCTTCGACTTGGTCTTTCGACTTATATTGATGATAATTTGCTCGCAAGGGGTCTCGATGAACAAGCCTGACAACTCTGACGGATCAAGAGGTCAGTTAACTGCCGGAACAGATACTTGTCACCTACTTCAAATTCAATCCCCTTGGACTTGAATTCGGGATACCGGTCAAACTCATTCTTTTGCCTCATTTAGGACTTACAAAAAATGAGTCCCAGTGGTTCTCGGGGTACCCAGTGCGTCCACCAGGATTTTCTTCGCGTCGTAGACACGGATACATACCAGCAGAGCGCATCCATGTGCGTATACCAGGCCACACAGGACGGATCCCGGGGTCTTACCTTCGTGACAAGTCACGGCATTCGAGTTTTGTTGTGATAACGTAACTCGAGAATCTTATGTCGCAGTCAAAGTTTGACTGAAAATATTTAGGTTTCTACAACCATAAAACTCGCTCCCGATGGGAGTAACACTTCTCCAATCTCCAATGCTTTGCCAATGAATATCGTCGGGTGCGCGCTCAGCGCTCCCGATGGGAGTAGCCCCCGAGGCTATAGTCGAAAAAAGATTTTCTTTCGAGTATAGGCTCAAGAGATAATATAGCTCGTCACACTTCAGCTCGAAACTCCTCACCTGCGAAGTTTTTCAACTCGAGATACTTTCAAGAACATCTTGTCTTCTAGTTCAGGTCCACTACTTCAATGAAGAGTTCCACTCGATATTTATGCAATTAACAGCCCCCAAGGCTTATAACCAAAAAATCCTTCATATCTGACCCCTTCTATAAGTTCCAGCATTCGTCGGCGCCATCCTTTTACCTTTATATATATATTTGATGACGTCAATAAAGACGTAGCTCTTCATCAATGCGAACCGTTTTATGGGTAGCACTGTAATTTTCTCGATTTTTTGACCGTTTAGTGGGCTGCACGATTTTTGACCGTTGGTGGGCTAACGTTTCCGATCTTTGCGCCACGACTCAACCCACGATCCTTCTCCCAGAAGATATATAACTGGCATAGTGGGGAATCGTACTGTTCACCAGCTCGTTACCTCCGCCGCCTCCATTGCTGATCTCCTCTGCCTCTTCCTCTCTTGCGGAGCCCCCGAGCGCACTTTTGTGCTGTATGCGCGTGAAGCATTTGGCCACCAGGAGCGCTATGGCCAAGTCTTCTGCCACCAACTGGGTCCGCTCCACCATCACAGAGAAGGAGGTGGAGAAAGCCACGGCGGACGGCCTCATCGCTGCCGAAGATTCCATCAAGTTTCCCAGCACCGAACGGATCCCGAAGCCCCCGAGCGGTTACCGGGTAATGTTCCTTGCTCTCCTCTTCCGCGGTCTGTCGCTTCCTGCCCACGAGTTTCTCCGTGGGCTGCTATTTGTCTATGGTGTTCAGCTCCATCAGCTCACACCAAATTCCCTTCTCCATATTGCTTGCTTCGTGACTCTCTGCGAGTC
The DNA here is from genome assembly GCA_007115705.1 of Dactylis glomerata. Taxonomy (NCBI): domain Eukaryota; kingdom Viridiplantae; phylum Streptophyta; class Magnoliopsida; order Poales; family Poaceae; genus Dactylis; species Dactylis glomerata. Next base: position 92,587 of record QXEO01000937.1, on the reverse strand, counting down.
ATTTTTGGGCATTGAGCCCCACTTCACTCTCTGGAGATCGATCTTTCGACTCCGCCCCAATGTTTCTCTGGCAAGGAAACCCAAACTGGGCGGAGCCGTCGTTTCTGTGCGCCCTGAGGCGCAATATCTTGAATTTTCCATGGCCGCATCTGTCCAAGGGTGGAGGACAAAGTGGTTCTATATCCAGGACCGCAAATCCTCTCCTGAAGATGAGTTCGGCCTTCCTCCCTTTGACGCTTCTCAAGAGGTGAAGAAATTGAAGTCATGGGACTCACTTCCCTCAGATGCAAAAGTTGCACAAATTCTTCCTCTTCTATCCCGTATTCAAACTCTGAAAACAGGCCTAGGAGGTGCTTTGTCGGGTATCCAACTCATGGCGTTTTTCATACAACGTCGAGTTCAACCCCTACAGCACCGCCTCACCAAGCTTTGGACTTATTCTGGCTTAGAAGACCCTACTCGCATATCTAAGGATCTGATGTCGAAAGAAGATGTCGACAAGCGAGTCAGGAATCTTACCAAGCTCACCAAGGAGCACTCAGTTGCTGACTTGAAGGCAGATTTCTTCGACTCTGTGCACCCTATTCCTGAGGTATACATCGCTACATCCACTTTTTGTCAAACTTCTCTTAATTTCGACTTGCATTATTCTTTGCCTCTGCACTCTGCTGATTTATTAATATGCAGGGTCACCAATTCATTGTTTCTCGTCCCCCTCTTCCAGAGGAAGGGCCCCTTCCTGCTGATCTAGCATCTCCTGCATCTGAAGCCCCCGAGGCTGACGAAAGTCAGGACGGAGATGATGTCGAAGAATCAGAAGATGAGACTAGCTCGTCGACATCTTCTCCTCCTGCTTTTGCTGAAGTTGTTGGTGTCGACAAAAAACGGAAACGTGTCGACGAAATTGCTTCATCGAGTTCTGCAGCGGCTGGAAAAACCCCCGCTCTTGCAGAAGATATGGAGTACTTTGACATGCTTGCATCGTTAGTATTGTAGTCGAACTTTTCAATTGCTTTGTTCTTGCCTCTTGCTTATAACTTATACTTTTCATGCAGTGATGATGAAGAACCACCAACATGTGCGACGGTTGCTCCACCGCCTTCTCCTGTGGCGATTGATGAGCCTGTCGAACCGTATGTCGCTCCGAGGACTACCAGGGCCTCTGTAAAGAAGGTTTCTCAAACTCAAGCCCGAAACCTTAAACACGCGAAGAAGACCAAAGAAGCCGAGGTTTCTCTGGAGGCCCATGTTTCTATAGTTTCTTCTGATGATGTGAGCGATTCTATTTTCCCTTCTTTCCTTTCATGCACTTCTACTCTTACACTCTTCTTTTATCAGGCTTTGGTGAAGAGATTTATCGCCCTGGGCACGGAGTGTGCGGGGTACCTAAAGGTTGCAAAATCTTCCGAAGGTACAATTTTGATATTCAATCATTACTTTTCTTCTGCCCTTTGTCTCTTGCTGTTTATCTGACTTCCTTTCGTCTACTTTCACAGCTGCTTTAGCGACAGCCAATGCTCGCATTGCGTCGCTGGAAGCGGAGCTCAAAGCTTCGCAAAAAGCTTATGATGCTGCGACCGCTGCTAAGGCAATTGCTGAGAAGTCGCAGAAATCTGCGCTTGCCAAGGCGAAGAAGGCTGAGAGGGCGTTAGCAGATGCCAACAAAGAGCATGCTCAACGAGAGCAAGTCGTGGCGGAGCGTCTTCACACCATGTCTACTGCTGCCGAAAGTAAGTTCTTCGACTTGTCTTCTGTTTTCGTCCCTTGTTGCACTGGTGTATTTGCTGACACTTGCCTCTTCCTTTCTTTTCTATTGCTTAGAATTCTCAGGGGTATCTCCGTCGTCCCTGCAAACGGACGATGATCCTCTTATGGATGCGGTTAACCTACTCGAAGAAAACTGGATATCTATCCAAGAAACTTTTGAGTTGGTTGGCCGCGTTCTGTCACGGCTGTTTGCCGGGTTGTGGCCGAAGAAAAAGATGGCAATCCCGAAGGGCAACCTGACTGAACTCGCCAAGACTTTTGACAGCGATGAAGACCCTACTCTCCATTTGAAGGGGCTGTCCATTAAGCGCGGCGCCAAAGGTGCCATTTCCCTTTCTCTTGCGCATGGTACAGACTTTGACTGGGAGAAAGTTAACTCCCCTCATGGCCACACCCGTGACGAGATGAAGGTGTTTTTCGAGAAGGCGAAGAAGTTAGCGCCTGCATTGCTGACAAGGATTTCTCCTTCGGCGGCCTCTGCTGTGCCTGCTGCACCACCTCCAGCGCCGAAAGCACCAGTGCCGCCGTCGACTTCTAGCGAGGAACCGGCCGCGCCCCCTTCTTCCATGGAGCACAATGCTGAGGTGGCGTAGACTCAGCCTCTTTGTAACTTATCTAGATTTATCCTTTTGACTGTAAAGACTCCAATTAGGTACAACCTGAGAACCTTAGTCATAGGGTTGTACTCTTATGTAAATATATCCTCTTCGTAAGAAGTTTCATGTTGCCTCTCTGAAATTGTTTCTCCTTTCTTTCTTTTTGTAGTCGATGCGTGACAGTGATCCTTCTTCTCATGCTCCTGCTCCTTCCTCTGCTCGCGGATTTAATCCTCAGATTTCGTCGACTCCTAGTCGATGTAGTCACTGCGAAGAATACTCTTTCAGGATTTCCGACCTTGAAACTCGCCTATCCTTAGCTAAACGCCAAGCACAGATGGCTATTAAAAAGGCTAGCCAGGCCAGTGGCTATATGAAGAAAATCTCTTCCCTTGAAGAAAAGGTCTCCAGTTTGACGGTGAAGGTTGTTCATAATGAAGAGTGCGAGTCTTTCATTCTTGGCATTGTCGAGTCTGCTTGCGAGCTGTTGCGATGTGAGTTTTCTTTCGACTCCTTCTTTGGCTGCTTGTGCACTTCTTTTGTGATATATTTGCTGTCGTAGGTACTTGTTTGGATTTTGCTGCTGAAGAACGTCGAGTTGCTGAGCGAAATGCTGCTTTGGAGAAGATGTCGACTGGTTACGAGACTTTGTGGTCTGATCCTCGACGCCGAAGCGCTATTGTACTGCTCCAAGATCGTGCTCAGCACATTGGCGAGTCAGTTGATGGTTGCCGACGAGCTCTCACAACTATGCACTCCATCATGCTTCCTCGTAATCCTTTGCCTGCAACATTCCCCCTTCTTCTTGATGCTTTCAGATCAAGTCATCGTATTCATAGGCTGATAGAGCTGAACTTAGTGGCAGGTGCCAATTTTGCTCTCGGGTGGATACGCAAGTGGCACCCGAGGTTGAATTACAGCACTATGTCCCTGAGTTTGGCTCCCGGTGGAGCTAGCCTTCGAGTACATATGGAAAACACGTTGCAGCCTGCTCGAAGACTCGTGGCTAGGCTTCTGGAAGCGGATGCTGCGTTTTTTCGCGAGTACCATTATTTGGACCCTCTAGGCGTAGATGATTCTGACAACCCGTTGTTGTAATGTTTTGTGTATATGGAACGCGAGAGTATCTTATTTTGCGACTGTTGTGTCGAAAAATTTATTCTCAAAGCGTTATTGCGTAAGTCGTGCGTTTGCCGCATTTTCCCTTTGGGAAGATTCGTAAACTCGAATAGGAGGAAACGATTTATCTTTATTTATATTTGTAATATAAGATACATGGGGTGACCCAAGAGATCCGGCCTATGACCTGTGTTCTGGATCTAGAGGGCATTGCCCCTGGTATAACTCGTGGCTTTTATAGCCTTTGTACCCTGCCCTTCTTTGTGTTTACAACGCCGCAGTTTTCTCTTCTTCTCCTGCGCCTTTGCCTTCTCCTGGTGTTTCTACTCATGGTTTCTTTGCCTCAGGCTCCGCGACGCGTCCTTCGAGTAGCTTGATGCCTTCTGTGGTCGTGTCCTTCACCTTTTCCGCATAGTTGGCTATCATGCCAAAGTTTTGCGCCATCTTGTGGAACTCCCTGTCGCAAAGATCTGAGACTTCAAAACTTCCTTTGACTGTAATTATTCCTCTTGGTCCTGGCATTTTAAGTACCAAATATGTATAGTGAGGTACTGCCATGAATCGCGAAAACGCGGGTCGTCCGAGGATCGCGTGATACTGTGATGGCCAATCCATGACTTCGAAGTCCAGCTTTTCTCTTCTATAATTTTGTCGGTTGCCGAAGCAAACATTGAGTGATATTCGACCCAGCGGGTAATTGGCACTTCCTGGTACGATTCCATGGAAGGAACAATCTGTTGGCTTCAGAAACTCTAGTGATATATGCATTGCTCGGAGTGTTTTCGCACATATCAAGTTAATTCCACTCCCTGCATCCATGAATATTCTGTCAACATCATATGCGCCGATTTGAGCTTTGAGTACCAAAGGCGCGTTTCCCGGCCGAGGTACTGTTATAGGGTGATCTTCTCTATTGAACTCAATTGGTTGCTCTGACCAATGCAGATATTCTGTTGTAGCTGGAGGCGACAGGACTGCTAGATTAACTTGTCGAGTTATACTCTTTTCTTCTTTGTTCGACTTGGGCACAGGATGAATCATTGCTGTGATGTGCCCTTTTGATGGGACGTACCCTTCGTCGTCGTCGTCGTGTCCCTTGTTTTGCTGGTCTTGTTCATGAGGAGCTCCGTTGTTTCCTTGCTGGCTTGTCGGGGGATTGTTACTTCCTTCGAATCCTTGTCGCCTTGCTTCGGTCTGTTTGTTTATTGCTGCTTCTTGTAATTTTAGGAATGTCGTGCAGTCTTTCATTGCATGCCTTGATACTCGCTTCCCGTCTACGAACGCTGAGTGTATATGACAAGGCCCATTGAGCATATCTTCTGGTGATGGGTTATACTCTCTGGATTCCCTTGGTGGGAACTTCTTATAGTCCTCTTTTCCATAGGTTCGATATCCCGAGCTTCTGCGATCGTTTCCTTGATAACTGTTGTCTTTATATCCTGCGGCGACTTGACTGTGAGAGCCGTAGGTATCGTAGTTTCGAGATCGTCTCCTTTGACTTCCATATCTATTTCTTCTGTCGTCCTCTGGAGATCGTGTCCGTTTATTGTTACACGCATCTTCTCCATCTGCAAATCTGTTTGCTGTGTCCATAAGATTTGATACCGTTTTTAGCTTGATTCTGCCCATCTCCTCGACTAGGTCTCTTCGCCTTAATCCAATGATGAACGCGTCTATTGCTCTTTCGTCTGAAACTTCGACTGCTGAATTTTTGATGAGGCTCCATCTTTGGATGTACGCCCGCAGCGTTTCGTCGCGTTGCTGTACGCACGCTTTGACTTCTTCTATTGATGCTGGCCGTTTGTATGTCGACCTGAAGTTACTGGTAAATTGCTTTGTGAGATCTTCCCAGCTTCCAATGGATTCTTTTTCTAATTTGCTCAGCCAAGACCTTGCTGCGCCGGTGAGGTGTAGTTGCAAACTTTGCATTGCTGTTTCTTTGGTTCCTCCTAATATTTGAACTGCTTGTAAGTAATCTGCGAGCCATGATTGTGGTTCCTGTGATCCGTCGTATTTTTGCTGATCATGAGGTAGCTTGAATCCCTTAGGAACTGGAGTGGTGCGAACCCTGCGGGTAAGGCACGATGCCCCCATCTCTTTTTCGTCGTCTTCATAGTCGCGCCTTTCGTTCGGGGATCGCGATCTTCGAGCTCCACCGTGCTGCTTTGGTGATGGAGATCGAGATCGGTGTTTACTGCTTCTGTGCCGAGGACTATTGTGACGGCGAGGTGACCTTGCTTTGTGTGCTTCCTTGTGATGATGTGCTTCTTCTCCATTTGCTGATAGCTTGTGGCCTACCATGTTGAGTCCGTTCAATGCTGCTCTATGCATGTGCTCCCTAGGATCTCCTGGATTTGGTCGAGTTGTGAGCAGATATGCCTGCGCTGCTACTAATGCTGCTTTAGGTGTTTTTGGTAGAATGTTCCCCTGCTCGTCGACCGATAGGAAGGACGAGTCAAGGTTTTTCGAGATACTTTGTCTGTCGGAATACTCGAGGTTATCGTACCTTGAGCCATGTCGATGATTTTTCCTTGCGTTGCTGTGTGATGCGTCGCTTTGTGCTTTTCGAGCGGCTTCACTGGCTGCAATGGCTGAATTTTTCCTTCTTTGTATCTCTATCTTTTCCATTGCTAGCTGCTTTGCTTGCTGCCGTAAGGCGTAATGATACCCAAAAAGCATGTCTTTGCTGGAATTTGATGGTATTGGCATGCCATGTTCTACGGCTTCTCTTATTATTTTCCACTCGTCGACTGATAGTCGAATTTTTTCCTTGGCTGTGTGATAGGGCAAAGGTGTCCGATCTTTCGATGAGATCTTGATAGGTCGATTGGTGTGGGTGGAGTTGGTGCTTGACGATCGACTACACGTGCGAGCTCGTGCGCCAATGCAATCGCTAGGACAATCTCCGGGGGGAGTTACTGATCTTGTGGGTGCACGATCAGCTGACCAGCGAGGGTCTTAATTCCTACCTGAAATCGAGAACAAGTAAGAACTAATCAGAATCAAAGTATTGCGGATGAAAGATGTATGCTTTTATTCAAAAGGTGGGATTCCGAATAGGCGGTCTTCTTCTGGGCGATTGGCCTCAAAGTCGAGTCGTAGTTGCAGCAAGGGCTAACTTTAGGTTCTAATCAAATCCGAGTTCTAATGACGGCTACGGGGGTATTTGAGGAGGAAAAGGTAGGGTTGCGACCAGCCATGGGTGGGTGGTTCGAACGGACCCTAACAGGCCTGTTCTCCTCAATTCGGACTCCTAAAAGTGGTTGTCTTATTTGCTGCGAAATTTACATGGGCCTGGCCCAAAAATAGAAGTGACGCAGCACCATATGTATTTATGGACGAAATTATGAAGTAGCTCTTTGTATATTTCGTCCAAGTCTTCATCCTTCATTATGGTGGCTTCAAAGTTCTGAAATCTCCACTCGTGGCTGTCTTCTTCAATCCTCAAACGCATGCTGCCATCTCCATGCACGATCATGCTCCAATGCTTGTCCCTCTCATCCATGCTAGGTCCATCATTCCTAAGAGTAACAAACATATCTGATTTAGGCAGCATCATATTCTCATGTATGTGAGAAAGAGTTCCAAGAAACGAAAGTACCTGATAGTTAAGTTGCTTGGCACGAGCTCGAGTGATGGGTCCTTGTATGTGTTCCGCTGTAGGTACAGCGGGTGTATCAATAGATGGGATGTCCTCATCATGCTCCCCTTCTTGAATTGAAGTCGTCCTCGACGCAACCTCATCTTCTTCATCGAAGTAAGGTTTTAAATCTGCAATGTTAAATGTAGGACTTACCGTACCAAAATCTGCAGGAAGCTCCAGTTTATATGCATTATCATTGATTTTCTCTATCACCTTAAAAGGACCATCAGCACGTGGCATTAACTTAGACTTGCGCAAATCAGGAAAACGATCTTTGCGCAAATGCAACCAAACAAGATCACCAACCTCAAACACAACATGCTTTCGTCCTCTATCCCCAGCAACTTTATACTTAACATTCATGCGTTCTATGTTGTCTTTAGTAGTTGCATGCAATTTTAAAATCAATTCAGCACGCTGTGTAGCATCGAAATTATTTTGCACTGAAGATGGTAAAGGCAACAAATCAATAGGTGCACGTGGAACAAAACCATAGACAATCTGAAAAGGGCTCATCTTTGTGGTAGAATGCAGCGAACGATTATAAGCAAACTCAATATGAGGCAAACATTCCTCCCACAATTTTAAGTTCTTCTTTAAAACAGCCCGCAGCATGGTAGATAAAGTTCTATTAACTACTTCAGTTTGTCCATCAGTTTGGGGATGACATGTAGTACTAAACAGCAATTTAGTCCCCAACTTAGCCCATAAACATCTCCAAAAGTGGCTAAGAAATTTAGTATCACGATCAGAAACAATAGTATTTGGCACACCATGCAAACGAACGATATCACGAAAAAATAATTCAGCAATGTGCGCAGCATCATCGGTCTTGTGACAAGGAATAAAGTGTGCCATCTTAGAAAACCGATCCACAACAACAAAAATACTATCCCTCCCCTTCTGTGTACGAGGTAATCCCAAAACAAAGTCCATTGAAATATCCTCCCAAGGAACACTAGGAACAGGAAGAGGCATATATAAACCATGTGGATTAAGGCGAGACTTAGCTTTTTGACAAGTAGTGCAGCGTGCCACGAATCTCTCAACATCTCGCCGCATGCGTGGCCAAAAGAAGTGTGCAGCAAGAACATCCTCCGTCTTCTTGACACCAAAGTGTCCCATTAATCCTCCTCCATGCGCCTCCTGTAACAACAAAAGACGAACGGAACCATCTGGGATGCATAGTTTGTTAGCACGGAACACAAATCCATCATTAAGGATGAATTTGTTCCATGTCCTACCATCTTTACAATTTTGCAACACATCTTTAAATTCAGCATCATGCAAGTATTGTTCCTTTATAGTTTCCAACCCAAAAATTTTGAAGTCAAGCTGAGATAACATAGTATAACGGCGCGACAAAGCATCAGCAATAATATTATCTTTACCCTTTTTGTGTTTGATAACATAAGGAAAAGATTCAATAAATTCAACCCACTTGGCATGGCGACGATTCAGTTTTGCTTGACTACGAATATGCTTCAAAGATTCATGATCAGAATGTATAACAAATTCTTTAGGCCATAAATAATGTTGCCAAGTTTCTAATGTCCGAACCAGCGCATATAATTCTTTATCATAAGTAGAATAGTTCAGACTAGGCCCACTCAATTTTTCACTAAAATATGCTACAGGTTTGCCCTCTTGTAATAACACACCTCCCAAACCAATGCCACTAGCATCACATTCAAGTTCAAACGTCTTATTAAAATCAGGAAGTTGGAGTAATGGAGCATGTGTTAACTTATCTTTCAGTATCATGAAGGCCTCTTGTTGTGCATCGCCCCAAACAAAGGGCACATCCTTCTTTGTGAGCTCATTCAATGACGCAGCAATAGAACCAAAATCTTTGACAAAGCGCCTATAAAACCCAGCAAGACCAAGAAAACTCCTTACTTGGGTGACCGTCTTGGGCTGTGGCCAATTATCAATAGCTTCAATCTTGGCTGGATCAACTTCAATTCCCTGTTCTGTAACAACATAACCAAGAAAAGCAACTCTATTTGTGCAGAAGGTGCACTTCTCAAGATTACCATACAAACGTGCATCACGTAAAGCATTGAAAACAGCACGTAAATGATCCAAATGGTCCTCTAAAGATTTGCTATATATGAGAATGTCATCAAAATATACCACCACAAAACGACCAATAAAAGCACGGAAAACTTCGTTCATCAGTCTCATAAAGGTACTAGGTGCATTAGTTAAACCAAACGGCATTACTAACCACTCATATAAACCGAACTTAGTTTTAAAAGCTGTTTTCCATTCATCTCCTAATTGCATACGAATTTGGTGGTAACCACTACGCAAATCAACTTTAGAGAACATAATAGAACCACTCAACTCATCTAGCATGTCATCCAAACGAGGTATAGGGTGACGATATCGAATGGTAATATTATTAATAGCACGACAATCAGTACACATGCGCGAAGAACCATCTTTCTTAGGTACTAAAATAATAGGAACAGCGCATGGACTAAGAGACTCACGAATATAACCTTTGTCCAATAAACTCTGGATCTGTCGTTGTATCTCTTTTGTTTCTTCAGGATTGGTGCGATATGGCGCACGGTTGGGCAGCGAAGCTCCTGGAATCAAATCAATTTGGTGTTCTATTCCACGAATAGGTGGAAGTCCAGGTGGAACATCTTGTGGAAAAACATCCATGTATTCCTGCAAAAGGTTAGCAACCGCAGGTGGCAAAGAAGGAGGCATATCCTCAAATGAAAACAGTACTTCTTTGCAAATAATAGCATAGCATGGAGTAATATTGACATCAATTTCAGCAAGATCAGATTTGCTAGCAAGTAAACAAGGATTCTTCAAACGAATTTCAGTAGCATGGTTAGAATCAGATTTAGAAGAATGCTTAGGTGGTACAAAATCTGCAGCAATAATCTGATTCTCACTCTTATGTTTGTCCTCATTTTTTAATCTACTAGCTCTAGCAAGATCATCTTTCAAAATTTGTTCCGGAGTCATGGGTTTAAGTCCAATTTTCTTGCCAGCATGTGTAAGAGAATACTGATTTGTTTTACCATTATGTACAGATTCTCTATCAAATTGCCATGGTCTACCAAGTAACAAAGAACAAGCTTGCATAGGTACAACATCACAATCAACAAAATCTGAATAAGTACCAATAGTAAAATGCACGCGTGCAGTTCTTGTTACCTTGAGCTTACGGGAGCTCTCAAACCATTGAATGTAATATGGATGAGGTCGTTGTCGTGTGGGCAGAGCAAGCTTCTCCACCATGTCAATACTAGCCAGATTGTTACAACTCCCTCCATCAATGATGATCCGGATAGCTCTCTCCTTAACAACGCCTCTTGTTTGAAACAAGTTGTGGCGTTGATCATGCTCAGCCTTGCTCAATTGCACACTCAAGACACGTTGTGCAACTAAGCTCTTGTATTGATCAGCAGTTTCAGCTCCCATTACCTCCATCTCCTTGTTAGAATCAGAATTGGCACCATCACGTGCAGCAATAAGTGCCAATGTATTATCATCAAAATCACTTGCAGAGTCATATTCGCCATCTTCAAGTACCACCATCACACGTTTGGTTCTGCATTCTTTTTCAATGTGACCAAACCCAAAACACTTGCGACATTGAATATCGCGAGTCTTCCCCGTGGAGGCCATGGAAGAAGAACTCCGTGTCGGACCAGCAGATGGTGATGGAGCAGGAGCAGGAGGTGGCGTTCTTGACGTCGGCGTGGTATACCTGGAGGTGGAAGGACCTGGTGCATCCCCACGAGAAGGTGGAGCTGATTGGCGCGCAGACCATGAAGAAGTACGACCTGCAGAATTATTAGGTCTTCTCCATGATGGTTGACGATCCTGCACTTCAAGTTCAGCTTTGCAAGCAAGGTGAAATAAACGAGTAATAGTATTGTACTCCTTGTAGTCTAAAATATGCTGAATCTCCTTATTTAAACCACCAAAGAAACGTGCAAGCATAGCTTCATTATCCTCTACAATACCACAACGAATCATGCCCGTTTGTAACTCTTGATAATACTCTTGTACAGAATTTTTGCCTTGTTCTAAACGAGTTAATTTTTTAAGCAAGTCTCGTTGATAATGTGGAGGTACAAAACGAGTACGCATGGCATGTTTTAGACCAAGCCAAGTAGCAGGAATATTAGCATGATTGACTCGACAATATTCAGACCACCAGATAGAAGCAAAATCAGTAAATTCACATGTAGCAGCACTAACACGCAAATGCTCAGGGTAGCGTAAACATGCAAAACGTTGCTCTACTTCTAATTCCCAAGTGAGATATGCATCAGGATTATATCTACCCTCAAATGGCGGAATATTTAATTTTAGCTTAGCCACATGGTCATCATCACGTACCGGACGCGGAGGTGGACGAGCGTTGCGGTTGTATTGCCGCGGACGGCCAGGTGCAGGTTGTTGGACCTCGTCCTCGTCGAGCTCGTTTTCATCTTCGAACTCGTTTTCCCCCTCGTCAGCAGCATATCCGTCCTGGGTGGCCGCCTCCGTAGCGGCCGCAGCAGCTGCCGCAGCTGTAAGAGGAACGCGGCGAGCACGTGGTACAGGGACGGCCGGCCGTGGCAGTGGTGGTAAACGGGCCAGGACTTCCTGGAACCGGGCATCGAGCTTGGTGTTGAAGGATGCCTCAAGACCAGCCATCTTGTCCATCGCATCAGAAAGCTTGGAATCAACATCACCCAAGCGTGTGTCCACATCTTGTGCACGCCCCACCAACAGCCGTGTGAAGTGGGCATGCAACTCTGCACTAGTCATCTTCTCTGGATCAACATCATCCTTCGGGGTTCCTGTCATGGTTAGCGTGGAAGCAAGCACAAATATATATACCTATGCACTACGGAATATGGTGGGATCACGCGTAATCCGTCAAGCGGTATACAAAGCTCTTACAAGTTCTTACCCAACAGGAGGAAGGTGATATGCAACCAGCAAAGAACAGCGACTCCCAAAATTGCACAAGCGATTACCAGGTGTCGATACAAAGCACGTGCAGAAATATGTGGAGCTGTAGGAAGGCTTATATGGTAGCAAAAATACAGCAAATGTCAAAACAGCAATGCAATGTTGAAAGAATGCTCAACCACGGTACTGTGCTGGTCCTAGGCTATACCAAGCTAGAGACGCGAGCCGAGAACACTAAGGAAGTCACGGCGCGGCCCCACAAGCAGAAAGGAACAGCTCCCAAGCAAAATATAAGTGAAGATCTGCAGGAATTGTCAGGTCTGAAACTTCGGAGGGCAAAAACTCAGCCTTCCCGGCCTTTTTTGGGAGTTCTGGGTGTCGCACAACGACGTAGGTGTTGGTCACGTAGATCTTTTCGCTACGAACATTTTGAGTACTCGCACGTCGAAAACGGAGTTCGTATGCAAAAGTTATGACCAGTTGAAATTTGCTGTCGAAAACCGTCAAAAAACTGACGGAACTGTCAAAATTCAGACTGAATTCGGAATGCACTAGTAGGAACGGGTCAACCCGACTTGGATGCTGTTTTTTTTTTTTTTTTTTTTTTTTTTTTGCTCTTCTTCCTCCTCTTGACTGGCGACCGAAACCTAACTCACGGACTCTGAAAAAGGTACGGATGAAATTGGGAAGAACGAACAAGAACTTATGTGAAGGCGGTGGCGGAAGTATATGGCGTGGTGGTGGAAGGATATGGCGGAGCAGTGGTGCAAGCGTGCGGCGGCGGCGGGACTAAGGTGAATCGAACTCGAAACTCTAAAGGAACAGACACTAAGACCAGCAACTCGACACGCGGATGCAGACACAAATTCAACGATGCAAACTGAAAAGACAATGCAAAGGCTCGGATGGTTTATGGGACGAGATGATCTAACCCTAACTGTATTTTTTGGCTTTTTCGTGGTTTATAGGTATGAACACTGATGCAATCTAAACTACGAAAACAGTAAATCTCACCGAGCAACCTGAAATCTGATACCACTTGATAGGGCAAAGGTGTCCGATCTTTCGATGAGATCTTGATACGTCGATTTGGTGGGTGGAGTTTGTGCTTGACGATCCGACTACACGTGCGAAGCTCGTGCGCCAATGCAATCGCTAGGACAATCTCCGGGAGTTACTGATCTTGTGGGTGCACGATCAGCCTGACCAGCGAGGGTCTTAATTCCTACCTGAAATCGAGAACAAGTAAGAACTAATACAGCAATCAAGATATTGCGGATGAAAGATGTATGCTTTATTCAAAAGGTGGGATTCCGAATAGGCGGTCTTCTTCTGGGCGATTGGCCTCAAAAGTCGAGCTCGTAGTTGCAGCAAGGGCTAACTTTTAGTCTAATCAAAATCCGAGTTCTAATGACGGCTACGGGGGTATTTGAGGAGGAAAAGGTAGGGGTGCGACCAGCCATGGGTTGGGTGGTCGAACGGACCCCTAACAGGCCTTTTCTCCTCAAATTCGGACTCCTAAAAGTGGCTGTCTTATTTGCTGCGAAATTTACATGGGCCTGGCCCAAAAATAGAAGTGACGCAGCACCATATGTATTTATGGACGAAATTATGAAGTAGCTCTTTGTATATTTCGTCCAAGTCTTCATCCTTCATTATGGTGGCTTCAAAGTTCTGAAATCTCCACTCGTGGCGTCTTCTTCAATCCTCAAACGCATGCTGCCATCTCCATGCACGATCATGCTCCAATGCTTGTCCCTCTCATCCATGCTAGGTCCATCATTCCTAAGAGTAACAAACATATCTGATTTAGGCAGCATCATATTCTCATGTATGTGAGAAAGAGTTCCAAGAAACGAAAGTACCTGATAGTTAAGTTGCTTGGCACGAGCTCGAGTGATGGGTCCTTGTATGTGTTCCGCTGTAGGTACAGCGGGTGTATCAATAGATGGGATGTCCTCATCACTGTGAGGGATTCCACTGTTTGCCCTTCTGCTAGATGATTTGCTCCTCTATCAATATTTGCTGGGTTTATCACTGGGTTGTTATTTTCATCGAATTCTTCTGAGTTGTCTCCCACAATGGCGAGCACCTGGCACTGCTTGCCGATGTTACTATTAAAGCTTGAGAAAATCGAATTGCTATCTTCAGAAAGCTCTAATCCTGTCTTCCATGTATCTGTTGACTTGTCTGCGGTATCGTCGAGGCAGATCGTGAAATCTTTGAGTTGGACTTCTACGTCGAAATTTTCCTTTTCTTCGTTGTCTTCTGTGATCTTTTCTTTTTGCACTTCCTCTGGGCTGACCGGCGAGTTTACTTCGCTGGAGGAGCCTTCAGAATATTCCATCTTTGCTGTTGTTTCGGGCTCTTCTACCGATGGGTCTTGATCTTGTTTCGTCGGATCCGAAAGGCGAGACGAACCCGATAGCCCGATGAAGATGCTCAAACTTCCAATGGTTAGTTCCACCTCTTGACTTCCGTCGACTTCTGGACTGCTGTTGGCTAAAAGCGAAAAAGCCGTCGAATTCATGATTCCAACGCCCAGATTCCCCACGGTCGGTGCCAATTGACGAGGGGTTAACTCGACAAATGTCCTAGATGAAGGACTTAGGATCGGGGAGATAGGGCGTCGGATGAACTCGAAGGTAAAGTTAGTCGAAATAGGTGTGTATCGAAAGTAAACTTGGGTGTTCAACCTGGCTTGCTTTTCAATCTGCCCTACACCGTCCCCTCCTGACCCCTATATATAGATGGCCAGGTCTCGAGGATTGGGTAGGGTCCGATACAGATTACAAATATCGACATACGGTAATAACTCGTATTCGACTATCATTACAATTGGGCTTAGCCAAACGGGCCTCAGGGGTACTCAACTAACGGGCTCTATTAACTATACCCTTGTCACCTACCCTCCGTTCAAGCAGCTCACTTCAAGATACATGCCTCTCTTCCTCCTTTCGTGTTACTTACACCCACTGGTGATATAATTCTAAAGCACAAGGGTCTAGCTAAAGACTTGGTTGATTATGAATGGTTTGTCTCACAATACGCCGATCTGTCTCGAACTAAGCAGGGCACCGTGGTGTACAACTTCTGATTGTTTATCATACTTTCATTCCGGAAGATACCGATATGTCCATTGGGAATTAGGATAAAAGCATTTGAATGAAGAAGACGGGGCCTTTCCTTGGGTATTGATACGGTTGTCAACAAATTCATATGACGCCTTCGGCTCCTGGAATGCCTTCTCCCCACTTGAATGGATTTTCTTTCTACTTTTTTCTACTTTTAGTGCCCATAGGTTTGATAACTTACTTTTTATCTCTCTGTTTTACAAATGAAAAGCTCTAGCTCATGTTTAATCCCTGCTTCCCTCTGCGAAGGGCCTTTCTTTTACTTTTATGTTGAGTCTCCACCTTCTACCTTTATGCACCGTCTAAGAGAGCATAGTTGCCATTCTGAGTTTAGTGTGCATAGTCCCAAAGTTTATCATTGATTGATTCATGATTATGGTTTTGCTTGTTCTTAAATTATTTGTATCTAGTCGCCCTCTTAAACTTGAAGGTGTCCTATGCATTTATGTTTTGCTATTCCATGAAGGACAAGCTGAAAACCACTTTGATATGTTTTTCTATATGATTTGAACACACGTTTGACTTTCAATGTTTCATTGTTCATGATCTTTCGTTTGTGTTTCTTTTCATGTTATAACATGGTTGCTAAGTTTTATTGTCAAGATTATGTCTCTTATGCCCATGTTTTAAGTTCTTTGATCCCAGCACTCAATGCTTTACATTGTTGATCAAGATTGTGATGGTGCATGTCACCTCAAAAAATATTCTTTTGTTATCACTGACCTACTCGAGGACGAGCAGGAGTTAAGCTTGGGGATGCTTGATACGTCCCAAACGTAACTATAATTTTTGATGCTCCATGCTTGTTTATACACCATTTGCTTTGTGTTTTGTTACACTTCATGGCGTTTTTATGCATTTTCTGGAACTAACCTACTAACGAGACGCTGTTTCAGAAAAGCTAACCAGGAAATATTCTCGGAATTGGACGAAACAAAAGCCAAACCTGATATTTTCCCAAAGCGTCACGAAGTCCGAAGATGAGACGGAGGGGGCCCAGAGGCTAGCCTCACCCTAGGGCGGCGCGGTCCAGCCCCTGGCCGCGCCACCAGGAGGTGAGACCGCCTGGTCCACCTCCTGACGCCTCCCTTCCGCCTATATATTCCCCTCGACGGGAAAAACCTAAAGGACGGATCACTTTTCCTCAAAACATACTGCAAGCCATTGTCGTCTTTGTCGCGAGATCGGGAGGATCCAGGAGCTCTTCCCGGCACCCTACCGGAGAGGGGAATCCCTGCCGGAGGCCTTCTCCACCACCATGGTCACCTCCGGAGTGATGTGTGAGTAGTCTACCTTGGACTACGGGTCCATAGCAGTAGCTAGATGGTCGTCTCCTCCACCATGTGCTTCATGTTTAGATCTTGTGAGCTGCCTATCATGATCAAGATCATCTTTGTGTAATTCTACATGTTGTGTTTGTTGGGATCTGATGAGTATTGGTACTATGTCAAGTTGATGTGCTGAATATTATCTTTATGTTATCTCTATGTTGTTTATGATCTTGCATGCTCTCCATTGCTAGTAGATATCTTGGCCGAGTAGATGCTAGTGATGCCAAGAGGGTGTATTTATGCTCGATAGTTGGGTTCATGCCTCTAGTAATCTGGGGGAGTGACAGAAACCTCTAAGGTTGTAGATGTGCTGTTGCCACTAGGGAGAAAACAATATTCTTGTGTCCAAGGACATTTGCTTTGTTTACTTTATGCACTTTGCTTAATGCAGTTATCCGTTGTTTGCAACTTAATACCCGATGGTTGCTCGGACGACATCTAGTGGGTGGATTATTAGTCATAGATGCAGTTGGATTACGGTCTATGTATTTTGTCGTAATGCCCAGAGTGAATCTCATAGTGATCCTCATGACATATGTACGTTATCTTTACTCTATCAATTGCCCAACTGTAATTTGTTTACCCAGCATGTTGTTATTTATCTTATGGAGAGACACCACTAGTGAACTATGGACCCCAGTCCAATTTTCTTTACATTGCTATTACCGTTTTACTTTTACTCACACTATTTACATTCTTGCATACTATTACCTTTTACCACTCGATACGCTTAATCCTTTGTTTACAGCAAACCGGTGAGATTGACAACATCATCGTAAGTTGGGGCAAAGTACTTGGTTGTGTTGTGTGCAGGTTCCACGTTGCTGCTAGGTGAAGAAGCTCCTACGTCAACTACGCACCAGCATTTTCTGGCGCCATTGTCCGGAGTGTCGCGAAGTTAGCAAGCATCACCTTCGGAAGTTTGGCTTTCTCCTACTGGTTCGATAAACCTTGGTTTCACAACTGAGGGAAATTTGCTGCTGTGCTCCTCATACCTTCCTCTTGGGGTTCCCAACTGGGTGCTTAACACGCACTATCAGTAACTCCCGGAGATTGTCCTAGCGATTGCATTGGTGCACGAGCTTTGCACGTGTAGTCGGATCGTCAAGCACGAACTCCACCAACAAATCGATCTATCTTCATATCATCGAAAGATCGGACACCTTGGCCCTATCACTTTGCTCTCCGTCTCAACACTCTTTTCCAGAAGTTGGTGTAGTTCGGCGACAACAACTACGATGAGGAGAGAGCTGTCGAGAAGCTCTTCCGCTGTGTCCTCAAGAAGTACAAGCAGATGGCTTGCTCAAACGAATCTCTGCTGGACCTCTCCACGATGTCGATTAAGGAGGCGATAGGTCGCCTCAAGGTTGTCAACACCGATGAGCCACAACCTCTCTTGGGCCCCATCACCACTGGTGGGAACCTCCTCCTCACTTGGGAGCAATGGGATGCCTGCCAAGGTGACAGGAAGAAGGGGGAGTCTTCTTCCACGGCTGGCGGCCGCAAGCATGGCAAGCCACGCAAGGCACGCAAGGACGCCCAGGCCGGGGCACGAGGACATGACGTGGGTGATGCCCACGGAGGCGCCGCCGACAGGCGCGGGCTAGCACGAGATGCCACCTGTCGCACCTGCTGCCACGACGCGGATAGGCCCACGTCGCACAGGTGGAGGAGGAGGAGCCGGCTCTGCTCATGGCACATGTGAGCATCGAGCTACCTCTAGCGGCCCCGGCCGCAGCGGCTTTCCTCCACCTTGAGGAGCCAAAATCACACGCCCTCCTCAGCGATGGCTCCAGCAATGACAAGACTAATGGGTGGTGCCTCGACACTGGTGCGATCCATCACATGACCGGTCGACGGGAGTTCTTCACCGAGCTTGACTCCAACGTGCAAGGCTCCGTCAAGTTTGGGGATGCCTCCGCCGTGGAGATCAAGGGTGTCGGCTCCATCATCCTCACCGCCAAGACTGGAGAGCACCGGCTGCTCACCTATGTCTACTACATCCCCGTGCTAAGGAACTCCATCATTAGCTTGGGACAGCTGGATAAGAATGGCTCACGCGTGCTGATCGAGCAT
Source organism: Dactylis glomerata (assembly GCA_007115705.1). NCBI lineage: Eukaryota > Viridiplantae > Streptophyta > Magnoliopsida > Poales > Poaceae > Dactylis > Dactylis glomerata. The sequence continues at coordinate 73,983 of QXEO01000937.1, read as the reverse complement.
GGGATCCTATGCATCTGGGATTTCCATCAACGCCTTCTTGCCAAGGTAACCAGACGCACAAACTGACTCTACGTCCTCAACATGCAAGTGGCACATCTCCTCTGTCTCGCTGCTTGTCGGGACGATGATGTGTGGCAGTGGAATGAGCGCTTCGGGCACCTCCACTTAAAGGCCCTAAAGCGGCTTAGTGCCATGGAGATGGTACGAGGCCTGCCGTGCCTTGACCATGTGGAGCAGTTCTATGACGTCTGCATGGTGACAAAGTAGAGGCGACTTCCCTTTCCCCAGCGGGCTAGCTTTCGAGCCAAGGAGAGGCTCGAGCTAGTACACGGGGACTTATGTGGCCCGGTGACACTGGCCACACTAGGAGGATGACGTACTTCCTGCTTCTCATCGACGACCTCTCCCGCTACATGTGGGTGTTGGTCCTCGGCAGCAAGGGAGAGGCGGCGGACGACATCAGGTGCGCGCAGGCTGGTGTGGAGGCGGAGTGCGGGCACAAGCTGCATGTTGCGCACCGACAACAGCGGCAAATTCACAGCGGCTGATTTTGCGTCGTACTGCGTGGATGAGGGCATCTTGCGCCACTTCTCTGTGTCGTACAACCCGCAGCAGAACGGCGTCGTCGAGTGGCACAACCAGACGGTTGTAGGGATGGCTTGGTCCCTCCTCAAGTAGAGAGGGATGTCAGCTGTCTTCTGGGGACAGGCGATGGTGACGACCATCTACACCCTCAACCGCTCGCCTATCAAGGCACTTGATGGTAGAACACCGTACGAGGCTTGGCATGGGCGCAAGCCGGCGGTCTCCCACTTGCGGGTCTTCGGCTGCCTCGTGTTCACCAAGGAGCTTGGCCACATTGGCAAGCTCGATGATAGGAGCACTCCGGGAGTATTCATCGGCTACGCGGAGGGCTCGAAGACCTACCGCATCTTCGACCCAAAGATACAGCGTGTGTGCACGGCGCGAGACATTGTGTTCAACGAAGGGCGAGGATGGGCATGGGATAAGGCGGTGGACGACGGCTCGACTCCAACATACACGACTTCATTGTTGAGTATGTCCATTTTGAGGATGCTGGGGGATTAGGCAACTCTTCTTCGCCGAGCATGCCTACCTCTGTCCCCGAGTCTTCAACAACCCCGGCGTCCACTACACCGGCAGCACCATGCTCTCCGACCGTGGCTTCAGCTGCAACAAGTTCTTCGTCGACTCCACCGTAGCCAGCGACACCACGTACTCCACAACCACCATCCACTCCTTCGGGCACGTCTACTCCAGCACCAGCTCATATCGAGCACAGCCCGGTGGAGTTTGCTACCCCACTCTCTCACGATGAGGAGCGCGTTGATGCGTATTATGACGGTGAGCCGTTGCAGTACCATACGATGGAGGACCTTCTCGATGACCAACCGGTGTCAGGACTGGTGTCACACGACCTGGAGGCACAGTTGCACCTTGCGTATGACAACAGTGAGCCTTGGTCCTTTGTAGAGGCCGAGAGAGACGCGGCATAGCATGCCGCAATGTAGTTGGAGATGGATGCGGTCGAGCAGAACCACACCTGGGAGCTTGCTGACCTCCCTCATGGTCACCATGCGATCACCCTTAAGTGGGTGTTCAAGCTGAAGAGGGATGAAGCCGGCGCCATCATCAAGCACAAGGCTCGCTTGGTGGCATGAGGCTTCTTGCAGCAGGAGAGGGTAGACTTTGACGACGCCTTCGCTCCCGTGGCACGGATGGAGTTTGTGCGACTCATCCTCACGCTAGTTGCCCAGGAGGCTGACGTGTCCATCACATGGACATTAAGTCGGCATTCCTTAATGGCGACTTGAAGGAGTAGGTCTACGTGCTTCAGCCGTCGGGATTTGCAATCCCCAGCAAGCAGGGCAATGTGCTCCGCCTACTCAAGGCCCTCTATGGCCTACGGCAGGCACTGAGGGCATGTAATGCCAAGTTGGATTCCACGCAGGGCCGACCCTGACAAGTCAGAGGCCCGATGCAAAGATAAAAAAATGAGGCCCCTCTACATAAATAAAAGAGGTGATTTTTGATATTTCAATAGCAACTTAAACATGTGCTAACACATTGTTTCCTAAATTTTCAATGGATGCATTACTAGTGGTTGCTGCAAACGAAACCTGGAGCAAGGATGAAGCTTGAATCATTGGCAGTCGCTACCACTTGCCATAGGCTTGCTGCTGAAAGTCGGGCGCTCCGCCGCGCCGGCCCGTTCACTGCTACCTCCGGCTGCAGCCCGATCGATTCTCAAGTCTGAGGAGAAATAGAGAACAAATCAATACAAATCGGATGAATAAAAATAGCCTAACATAGAAGAATATACAGCAGGGGATCAGGGAATCACTAACCATAGCAGATCCTAGATGAATTTCTTGGGAATCAATGACTTACGATCACCTTCTCCATTAATTTCATGAAAATGGCTTGAAATCACGACGAGAGCCATCGTTGTGGTGATTGAGGACCAGAGAGGAAAAGAGAACGAGGGGGCAGAGGGAAGGATACCGAGGGGACGCAGTCAATGGGATTCGTTGTGCGGTCCTTCAGCTACGAGAGCGATTAGTCTAGGGTCAAAAAATACCTTTGCCAAGGGCTAGCAACTGTACATAATATGCCTAGGTGGGGGCCCTGTGCGGTTGGAGGCCATGTGCGACCGCACCGGGTGCACCTGCCCAGGGCTGGGCCTGATTCTATGCTAAATGGGATGGGCTTCGAGCTAAGCCTGCATGAGGTGGTCGTCTACTGGCGGGGCAGTGGAGGAAAAACTCTGCTGGTGGGCGTCTATGTCAACGACTTGGTGATCACTGGCACCAAGGATGCGGAGGTGGCGGCCTTCAAGGAAGAGATGAAGGCCACCTTCTAGATGAGTGATCTAGGGCCTCTCTCCTTCTACCTAGGAATCGAGGTGCACTAGGACGATTCCGGGATCACGCTTCGACAGACCGCCCATGCCAAGCGCGTTGTTGAGCTAGCTGGGCTCACTGATTGCAACCCAACACTCACTCTGATGGAGAAGAGGCTGAAGCTGAGCCACGACAGCACGACGAAGGAAGTGGACGCCACATAGTACCGGCGTCTTGTGGGGAGCCTTCGCTACCTCGCCCACACACAGCCGTACTTGGCGTTCTCTGTCCGCTATGTTAGTCGCTTCATGCAGCGACCGACGACGGAGCACCAGCAGGCCATGAAGAGGATCATCCGCTACGGTGCAAGGACTCTCGACCATGGCCTCCACTACCCTAGGTGTCTTGGGGCGGCGCACTTCATCGGGTATAGCGACAACGACCACGCCAGCGACATCGACACCAGCAAGAGAGCGAGATCCTCCTCTTCCTCGACAAGTGCCTCGTGAGCTGGCAGTCCGTCAAGCAACAGGTGGTGGCTGTGTACAGCTGCGAGGCCGAGTACATAGCAGCCTCCACTGCTTGCACTCAGGCACTCTGGCTCGCTCGACTACTCGGTGATCTTCTCGGCCGAGACACTAGAGCGGTGGAGCTCAGGGTGGACAGCAGGTCCGCTTTGGCTCTAGCGAAGAACCCCGTTTTTCACGAACGGAGCAAGCACATCCGGGTGAGGCACCACTTCATCCGAGGTTGCTTGGATGAAGGGAGCATCAAGGCGAGCTACATCAACACCAAGGATCAGCTCGTGGACTTGCTCACCAAGCCTCTTGGGAGGATCAAGTTCATGGAACTCTGCTCCAGGATTGTGATGGTTCAACTATCCCACAAGACGACGCACAAGACTTAGGGGGGAGAATGATGGATAAGTCTGTTGTCTTGTGTGGGGCTGCAGCACATGGTCCTTGTGTCCTTGTGGCTGCACTGCATTGTGGTTCAAGGACTGGCTGTTAGGATAGGTTCAAGGACTAGCTGTTAGGATAGGATCAAGGACTGGTTGTTAGGACATCACCCTTTACTAACTTTTTAGGATAACATCTTAGCATCTTGACTAGCATCTAGCATATTATTTGCTGGCTAGCAGCCTATATATATGTATCCCAATCCCTCAGGTTGGTATGGTATTGTGTGATGCTGTGAGAAATAAATCAGAAAATTGCCCCAATTCTTAGTGTCATCCTCTCCTTTGATGAGAGTAAGAATTCCACAACTAACGCTGTAATCTATGTGGTGTTTTTGCAAGAAATTAATTTTTTTTTCCATACGCCCCCACGTATGGAGCCGGGTTCCACTATCACAAGGATAACAGAACAAAGGTCTTTTTACAAACACAACAGCAAAAGAAAGAAAAAAGTACGATGGGGCTAAACCTAGGTCGCAAGCAGCAGCAAAGTCTGCTACCTAAGGCAACCTGAAACAGAGTATTTTTTAACGCGGCAGGGGTTTCACTGGACTATTACAACACCAGCATCAAAAGTAAACGTCCCAGATTAACAGCAGAACTTGGAACTTAAAGTTCTCAGATGGAAACTTCTTCATCTTCGTCAACTTCCTCCTGGATTCTTGCCCTAGATGCCCCAACCTGTCTGGCCATCTCATGCGCCGCCATCGCTCCTCTCTGAAGGCGTGAAGCTCCTTCCATCAACATCTCCCTATCATTTTCCCCCTGGAGACCTGCCCAATATCGAAGAAAAGCACACATGTAACAGATCAAACCCACAGGAGAGGAAATAAGCTTGCCCTCAAAACAAGCATTATTTCGAGTCTTCCAAATAGCCCAGCACAAAGCTGCAATCCCCACAATGTGAAAATTGGGACCAACAGGGAAAACTTTGGCATCCACCAAAAGTACTGAGTAAAGCAAGAGGGTCTAGTAAAAACACCTAAAACCGTGCTAATAGTACTCCACATGTAAGCAGCCATGGGACAGGTAAAAAACAAATGAGTGATGGTTTCATCAGCAGGACAAAACTGACAAGTAAAACTACCAATCCATTTTCTTTTTTTCATGTTGTCTTTTGTGGCTATTGCATTGTGCCAGATTAACCAGAGCCAAATTTTGATTTTAAGAGGAATTTTCGCTTTCCAAAGTTGCTTAAAACTTCTGTCAACTCCAACTGCCGAGAGTTTGTTATATAAAGATTTAATAGAAAAGATCCCAGATTTAGTAAGTTTCCATCTAGGTTTGTCCTGTTCACGATTGAGGGCAATCATGGCCAGTTTATCTCTCATACAGCGCCACTGGGACTGAATCTCAGGACTCATCCAGCGCCTATATCTGAACTGCCAGCCTAGGACTGCAGCCTCAGCTACAGTCAGCTGTTGGTCCAGACAGATTGCAAACAGCTCAGGGAATTTTTCACAAAATGTGCAAGAAATTAAATGCCAGAAAAATCACAGATCGCTCCCAGTTACTGTATTTTCGAGCTAGATTTTGAGGAAAGACAGCACAGCGCATTATCTATTGCCATAAATTGTGCATGGCAATAAAATTTCAGGAAAGAATTTGGAGGTATTAACATCATATTCAATGCAAAATGCAAGGTGTTTATACTCCCCCGTCCTAAAATGTAAGACACACTTTTTTCAAGGTTTTTGATTCAGAAATTTGACCACTAATACATACTGACTATAAGGTTTTGGAATATTAAAATTGTACCATTGCATTCGTGTTGCAAATCTCTTCCATTTTTATATATTTATACAGATTTTGTAGACATATTATAAATATAAATCATAGGCAAAGTTGTTAGTTGTTATTAAGACGCCTTACATTTTTAGATGGAGGGGCACTAATATGCTAGCAGGTAAGTTTGTTCATCTTTGCTTCCATACATACTACCTCTGTTCCTATTAATCGACGCGGACATACCTTTGATGGACAGCAGGAGCAGAATAACATGTGCGTCGATTAGAGCAGAACGGAGGGAGTACATGTGTCGAGAAAAAAAAAACATCTCGGCAGTTCCATCCGGAAAAAATAGTCTCAGATGTGTTGTTTATCACGTGGACTGAACCTAGAGAGAGGGACGTATCCCATCGCAGAACCACATGCCCAAGTCTTGTTACACGGTGTCCTGCTATAGTGTTGTTCAGCTTCACCAGAAACTTGCACCGTGTGTGGTTGTCCTCGCGTGACGTGCTTCCTTCGCTTGCTTAGAGCGTCTGCAGCGGGCCGATCCATTCGAGAACCAGCGCGCATTCAAACATATCCGCGCGGATAGGAAAATGGGGAAAACGCATTTCAGTGGGCCGATACAAACAGATAGACGCGGTCCGGTCGACCCATTCCTGGCCCAAATGTGGGAGAGAATTGGGTCAGCCCGGACAGCAGCGTGCGTCCGCGCGCGCCTCCTCATGTCCTCCCCTAGCCCACCTGGCAGCGAGACAGCTCTAAACTCAAACGTCTCCGACGCTTCGCGGAGGATGACGACGACGAGGGCACGGACGAGGACGAGGGCGAGGACGACAACCTCGACTTCTCCGTCTTCGACGACGGCTGCCAGCCGCCGCCGCCGGAGCTGACGGAGGACGAGGAATTGCAGGTGGCAGTCATCGTCAGCGCGGAGGAAGAGAAACGGACGTTCCCCGGCCTCGAGGACGCCCTCTTCCTCTCGGTGGCGCCACCACCTCCACCGCGAAGGCAGCCACCTCCTTCGCCACCGCGCGCACCACCTCGTCCAGGCCACGCCAAGGCCGCCGAGGCATGGGACCTGTGGCCTGAAGCCGACGCTCTGGCGATCGCTGGCTACCTTCGTCGCCACCAGGACCTCCCCTCCACCCATGGAGGATTGGTCATGGCCACAGGGGTCCTTCATCGACCTCACTCTCGATAAAGACGACGACAGCGTTCCGTAGGCCCACGGCGGTGCCGACGCAACCCTAGATTTGTCTAGGGTTTTTTATATATTTTTATGTCTGTTTCTTTTTCTTTTTAATACATAAATATTACTATTAATGCATCTTAGGCCCGCTTATCAGAGTGCGGAAAAAAATTATGCGTCGCCCGTTGGACACACCCCCTACCCATTCAGATAAGCCACAATATACTGTCAGCAGCCTGACCCAAACGGACCAATTCAGATACCGAAATGGGTCAGCCAGCTAGAGATGCCCTTAGTTGCTTGCTCCCCGCCCCCCAGAAAGCTTTCTTGGTCGACAATCCACGGGAGGAGGCAAAGTGGCTCACAGCCATCCAAAGAGACGTCATGGCACCCGTTAGCTTCTCAGCAAACGCTGGTCAAACCAGTGCCACTAAAAATATGTTCCCATCATTATCCCAAAAAGAATGTCTTTGAGATAAAAATATGTTCCCATCATTATCCCCTCAAAGACATTCTTATTAGAGGAATTACACAGGTCCACAGATTTCAGGCTTCCATGACCATGCAATCAGTGACTGCATGCAGTAGTTTTCCCTTGTGACCTTGAAAAACATACATACTTCCATCTTGCACAGTAATAGGTGGACAATCTGGATGGAGATGCAAGTATAACATAATTTCCTGAATTGCTATTAATTTCTGTCACTCCAACATCATGATGTTTGTCAGCAAAGAATAGTAAGGGCGGAGATCGATCTACAAACAACAAGTAAACCACAGTACAATCTGCAGATGGACTTTAGTTAGAACTCATGAGACGCAGTGTGCTCTTGCGATGGAAAAGGTACAATACTTCTCCTTCGCAATGAAGATATTGAATTCGGTATGAACTGACACTGCTTACTCAAGAAAACGCCACAGATAAGAATCGCAAAAGAAAACTAAATCTATACAGTGTCGATTTGATCTCATTCTCTGTAGTTTGGATGTATCATTCAGTGTAATCTTGAGCCTAACATGCTGTTCACAAAACTCTTCCTCTAGGAAGCATAGCTTATCAAAGAGCTGAACACATAGCTCCTGCAAACCCAAATTCGTCGTTAGCAAGTATTTGAATCATCTGGGTGTTACTAGTAAAATGATATACGGATTCGACAAATAATTATACAAGGAGGAAGTGTGCATAAATAACAACAAACTACATCTGTATTTCGGTTTACATTTCCCTTTGGCTTTATCATTCATCCACTCTATTTCCAAACGTAAGAAAAGTGCAGCATGCCATGCCAAAACAATGGGATTCATTATCTAAAGCAGAACTAGTCCCTGACTGACAGCAAATAAAGTGCCAAACAACAACTCGGAACACAAATTAAATTGTTCCCAAAAATATGAGAAATTCAACAGCTGAAGCGCAGGAAACAAGCAGCAAAAATCCAGCAAGCTGGTTTTGCCGACCAAAACAAACCAATGCTATGGTCTAAAACTATAGGCTATATCAACCAAAGTTAAACATCATGTGTGAATTGGTTGTGAAAATGGTAATTCGCATCTAGGGGTAAATTGATATGTTCGTCCATTAACAATGGCTGGTCCCTAGAGGCAGCAGCCAACGGCTGATCCTGTTAATTGTTTGTGGCGTATGTACGGTATATGCTGGCAGTGGCATGCATACTGAGAACATCAGCTATTCCCAGTTACCAATTGCAATTCCTGCGACTAGAGGAGATTTTCCTAAACATAGCTTATAGTCTCATCTTCTATGAAACTTCAAGGGGCTATACAATGCATGTGTACATATTTCTAATTAGGGATTTCAATAGATCAGGCCATTCACAACATCAACAAGTCTAGCTAACAAATAGCCTGAATAGCTATGTGCCTATGTATCGAACAAAAAAAAGGAATCAATAAGAAGGCCAAAATAGATATAGCGAAGGAGAGGAAAACCTGAGGGCCATGAAGAACAACATAGTTTTGCTTCATTTACATGATTTACAGCTAGCCCAATCATCCATGATCCTACACTAACATCATCATGCGCATATGTCCGGAGAACAGACCTATCATCAAAGAGTGACAACAAAGATACATCAACATATGTGTACTTATTAAATTTTCTCTTTGCTAGTATTACTTTTAGATCCTTGCTGGAGTACGAAATTGATATTACTGCACAAAGTATAGGCTGTGTACCTGTTTATAGAAATGAACTGAGCTACGGCCCTTGATATGACAAACATTTCACCAGAAGCATGTCGAAAGTACCTATTAGTTCATACATTGAAATGGGTGTAGTTGTCTTTAGCATTTGATGTATTAACTTTAAAATCCTACTATCTGGGAGTCCACAATACTAATTCAAGTTACTTACGATTTCCCGTCACCGAATTTCCACCAGTCCGGTTCATACCACTTATGGGTCCTGTTTTTAGGGAAGCTGTTAGAATGATTGCGTAACAAAGAAATAGACGCAAAAGGAACCAAATTTCCAATTTTCTTTTGGTTCAACTACTCACGCTTCAGAAAAGACCTCTCCAGATTTCATACAGCCTATATAGACACGAGGCTTGTCCCAGTGAGTTTCAAGCATTGCACTCAAAGTGTCTGCATAAATACAATATGTTGTTCCATGTTAAGCACTATCTTTCCCCGCAAAAATATGAAATGCTATTTAACTATATAACATATCCATCGAGTGTGAAAGAAGCTATCCAACATCCAAGAGCATGCACATTATAACCTTTTTTACATGTCACTTAAGTTTTGATGTACTATGTAGAAATGCAATAGCTAACTGAACTACTGAAGTTCTTTTTCCAACTCCCAATTTCATGACCATCATAATATATCATCAAAACATTCTGGGGCACTTAAAACTGGCAATAAGAAACCAATACTAGACACATATGATGCAGGTCAGCAGATGGCTACAACTCCTCTAGGCCAAAGATAGTAGATTAGTAGTCCCTTTGTATGCAACTATGGATCCATTCATAACATTTGGGTTGGTCCTACACTCGCACGGAAATTATAAAAGCATATTTATCATACAAATACCTTAACAATTACAGTTCCGTGAACTTCTAAAAGCATATATTGGAAAACAATACCAGCAGAAACAGTCAGATCTTGGAGGTCATGTCCAGAAAAATATGTGGACTATTTTTTAGAGGAGGGAGGATCATTTATACCACAATAAAAACTGGCCACTAACAGATTGATGAAAAGCTAATGATTTATACTTACCAACATTTATGTATATATCATCATTGACCTTAGCATAAAATTCAGCATCAAATGTCTCTGCAGCATTAGCAAAGTAACTTTTTGTCTTCTTAGGAAGCTCTTCATCAGATTCTAGATGATCATCCTACAATGCCATATAATAGTCAAGAACTACAAAATGAAGCAATCACTCCGGTGGGAAAAAAAGTTAAAACATTGTACAAGCAAGTTATCTTTAAAAGGGGAAGTGAAAACATTGTACAACTCATGACTTTCTCTATATCAAATTTGGGTACCACAAAGAAAGTATGTAGCAAAAAGCTAGGTTGTTTGCAATTGGACTAGCATTTCAGGCAACGTGTACTCCACAGTAAAAATGCAAACAGCTATCAATGTGCTCCCTTTTCTTATCCTCTTTTTCTTTTAAAATAGGAATTCTTTTCTAAGTCTACATTTAACACTATGAAAATAGTACAAAGCGCAATTTTTTAAATGACATCGTAAACAGTGTAGCATGATATGTTGATATCATAATCAGGCTTACCAAGATCAGAAAATCATTTGTACTTCTATTCTCGTCATCGATTTCCCTGTCAAAACTATCTCCTCGATTTGCACTACATGAAGAAGCAACTATCAGAAATTTATACTTTGTATGGTCATTCCAGTAGGGTTATAGGTATACAGTACCTTCTTCCAACTATGAAACGTACTACAATGCCTTTCTCATCTTCTAGTTTCTTCAGCATCGAACCTGCACACACAAGTAAATTAAAACCATAAAGACAGCATTTTTTTAATAACCGTCAATTTCAAAGCTAAGAAAATATAGAAGGAGCACATTAGGTTTCTCTCGTCATGACCCTACTGCCATGACCATGTATTCTTTACTATTAAAGCGAAAGCGGTGTCCGGTGTTGTCACACTTTTAGTTCCAATTTTGCCCTCAGACAAGACACCAAATTACCCACCAATACCTTTAAAGCGAAAGTCGTCGTTCCATCCCGCGATCGCACGCATGGGCCAAGGCCCAACAAAACCCAGTTGACAGGAACCACCGCATCGACTCTTGTTCCAGCGCCGCCTACTCCATCCCCCACGATCTTCGCTCAGCCTCATTGACGAGGGAGTAGATACCGCCGCCATTTTCTGTTCCCTGCGTCTCTTGCCACCGTCGCCGGTCCCCTTCTCCCTCGAGGTATCTGACCTCCAAGAGCTAGATCCGCCTGACAGTGGCGAGTCCTCTTCCTCCTCCTCAGGCCTGGATCAGTGCCCCGGCGGTGCCCTTCCCATCCCCTGCATCACGAGAAGCCTCGAGATCCACCGGTTGTGCCGTCCCCATACCCTGCATCGCGAGCGGCTGGCAGCGCCCGTTCGGAGTAGCGATGGCGGCGTGTTCACGGCCGGCTGCGGGGTACCGTGCGGAGGCACGCACGAGCACATGCGTTACAAGCGCAGTGGCTGCCGCCAATGTGGAGCACGGAGCGACGTCACAAGCCGATGCACATTAAATCCCTGTGCTGTTGCGGGCACGACGACAAGCCAGGGTCGCTCGCCACATGGCCGAGACCGGAGGTGGAGAGACTGCGACCATGTTCCTCGCCAAGCCGCAGCAGCAAGCCTCCATGGCGTGCAGGGACAGCAATGTATCTGTTTACTGATTGATTTTCTACTGCTCCGTGTTCGTTGGTGTCTGATGCCCACTACCTGTTTGCCTTTGGGCATGGCCTGTCTGAGGACGTGGGTCCTCCTCGGCAGGAACAGAAGAAGATACCGCAGTTAGGCCAATTGTCCGTCTGTTCAGTTTATCTGATGCAGGCAAGAGCTAGGTGCCTAGGTTCAGTGTCGCGAAGCTCAGCATGCATTGCATCATTGCGACCACGACGAACAGCCAGGAGCTTGGTCGCCTAACTTGACATCCCCGCATAGCATGAGTCCGGGAGGGAGAAGAGCCAGGGGAGACGAGGACACAGCTGTTGCTGACTGGCCATGGCGTGATGCTGTTGCAGGTTCTTTCGCGGAAAGTGAGAATTTTTGTGTCATTTGGTTAGGTGGTGTTGCGTGTTGGTGCGTGCGTGAAGAGTTTCAGATATGTGGCTTAGAAAGAGGCAGATTGTTTCAGAAAAATTGAGAAAAATAGCCAGGTTGACAGTGTAATATTAACGTGGTATGTGCTTCAAAATTTGCTTCGATGTGCTAGAAACACCATTTTGAATACTCCCTCCGGCGCGAAAAGGATGAGGCACGTGTCTTTTTGCAAAACACCCCCTAGCCTTTTTCACCTGAGGACATACGTCCTCCCACCTCACCTTCCTCCCCTCGTCTCCGCCCGACAACGTGCCGTCGACCGCGACCGCCGTCGCCCGCGTCGCCTGCTCACCCGTCTGCTCTGCCGTTCCCTCAGCCTCCTGCTCCGCCATTCCCTCGTCGCCTTCATCCTCGTCGACCAACAAGAAAGCAAGGAGGGGAGATCAAGGGGGAAAGGAATCCCCTTTCTTGCAAAGCGCCCGACTTGGCCGCCGCCGCCGCTGCGTCCTCGTCCGCCGTCTTCCCCGCTCCCCTCTACCTTGACAAGGTGGGTGTTCCCTGGATGTGTGCCTGTTCGGCTGGCGCTCTGAGCCTCTGACCTAAATCCCCTTTGCATCTTTCCTCTCAGGCGGCCGTAGGCGTAGAGGATCCCTGCTACCGTCCGAGCTCGCCACTTTGAGCTGTGCCCACAGGATCCCAAAGCAGATGCCGCGTCGTGGAAGCGCGGGGCGACACCGATGCTGACGGACGCACGGGTCCTCGACAGTGGCGGCGACCGGCGCCATCGACTCGGCAGGGGTGGCGGCACTGGATGAACTCCAAGAGGCAGGTCCGGCATGGCCCTAACCCGCTGCACAAATAGCGCACTCTCAGGTTCTTCTTCGCCTCAATTTTCCTCACGCGGAAGAACACCAGCGATTACTGAGCATCACTTGTATCGGATACTAAGCACGTGAGCACTGAGTAACTGTAATTAGCTAGCCCATTAGAGCTGACCTGGAGTCTGAATCCAAGACAAGAGCTGATCTAGAGTGCCATCTTTTCCTCTCCCTGTGTTTAGCTCTTTAGAGTGAAGATCTGAACCGGAATAATGATTAGGAGCGCTTTGCAATCCGTTGTGTTGCAAATAATTTAAAATTCAGAGTTGTGTCCATGGCTTAATCTTGTGTTGCAGTAAGTCAAAATTCAGAGTATTTACTCTCTATGCATTGCTTAGTACACATGAATGTTCTTCAGTTCTTAAGAGGATACTAGGGCTGGATCAGTCAAAATGATTTTGTTGGAGTATTAGCAAATGATTTTGTTTCCTTATTGAGTTTTTGCCTTAGTAATTTTTGGAACCACATTTATTGTCATTTGAAACTTCTTGAGCATATACTAACTCAGTTCTTCCCAAATCAGAGAACAGCCATTGCTGCTTGCAAGGTTCAGTCAGAGGAGGCAGCGGGGATCTGGCCAGTAGGGAGGGACCTCCACTCCACCGGCCCAGGCAACCCAAGCTGCAGAGGGCCCCTGCCCTCCGTGAGGGAGAGAACGTCGGCCGTGGAGCTACGGACGGCGACGACGGCCGGGGAGGACGACGGGAAGGACGGGAGCTCCTCTCCGCCCCACTGGCCCGTGGATCCCAAGCGGCAGAGGGCTTATGACCTCCACGAGGAAGCGGACAGCGGCGAGCTCCGGACCGCGACGACGGCCGGGGAGGACGACAGGGAGAACGACAGGAAGAACTGGAGTGATTTCTGTTTTCAGGGACATAAACGGAGAAGAATCCAAAACATAGGGGGTCTGTTGCAAAAATGTTAATGAACTGGTGGTCCGTCATCTAATTCGCTCCGGAGGGAGTATTATGCTCATGTAATCCTTAAAATCACTAGGTTTTTAAAGTAGCTGACTAAAGTTCCGCAGAAGCTATTCAAATGTCTTTTTCCAGAACTACAACAAGCAGTGGCGGAGCTAGAGCTGAACTTATCAGGGTGCACAACCTAGATTTATAGTCAAATTTAAGCCATACGGGTGCACTCATCAGTACCTAGAGGGGTGCACACACTGGTTTTCAGGCTAATTATAGGGTTAATTTTTATTTCTACCTGGGTGCATGTGCACCCGGCTAGCTACAAGGAGCTCCGCCCCTGACTACAAGTATAAATTTACTAGCTTCTTTGCTACATATTCTAACTACTGAATGCGAAAATACGATGGTGCAAGATTTTTCCTTTGTCAATTGGATTCAAGAAAAAAATTATACTTGTGGCGGCCTTTTATTGTTTTTTTTTGAAAAAGTAAAAGCTTTTACTTGTAGTGTGTGGAAAACTATTTATCTATTTTTTTGATTTATGACCAAGGAGACAGAAGATGAAAATGCTTTGTACTGTATATCAAGAATGCTTTTATAGAGATTTGGAGACATAAGAAAGCTTGATGTTCTTATTTGTTTTTTTTTTTAATGGTCACTGGGGGGAGAGATTCCCCACCTGAATTTTCATTCGATTTTATTGGCTCAAAAGCCAGATGTTTTACAGCAGAGGGACAGATAGAGGCAGAGAAAGGGGAGAGATTACAACCCAGCCCCGTTTAGACGAGCAAACCACAGGTCGGCATCAGCTCGGGCAGCGGAAGGCAGGCGTTCGCGCCAGAGCGTGGCGTCTTCTTTGCACATAGCCACGAGACAGCAAAGGTCCGAGCAATCACCACGGAATATCACGCCGTTCCGATGCTTCCACACGTTCCATCAAACAAGGATGGTGAAGGTGGAGGAGGTCCTCCCAGGCACCACGTGGGGCCGTGCGGGAGCTCATGCAGCCCCCGGTCATCGACATCCCTGCCGCGGCACGCGCCAATCGCGGACAAAAACCGCTGTAGCAGGGGGCAGCGGAAGATAATGTGAGTAGCATCCTCAATCTCGGCCAAGCAGATAGGGCAGACCGCCCTCGTGGGAGTTATCATCCTCTTCCGCAGCAGCATGCCCCTGGATTGGATCTTCCCTTGAACGAGCAACCAAGCAAAGAATTTGGCTTTGGAGGGCGTGAAGTTTTCCCATACAAACTTGGAGAACGGGGCTTTGGCAGCTGTCTCCATGGCCAGCTTGTACAGGGCAGCGACAACAGAGAGGTCCCCGTTCTTCTTGGTGCAAAGCCGGAGCGGGCGGGAGTCAGGCGAGTCCGAGAGGTGGACAGGGGCCAGCTTGGCGCACACCGTGGCAAACTCCGAGTCGCCAGCCGCGGTGAGGCGGGGAACAAGGTTGCAGCGAAGCCCGGAGCGGAGAACAGCAGAGACGGGCACCTGGGTATTGAGAGCGTGCGAGAAGAGCACGGGGAACTCGACGGCGAGAGCTCCCGTGCCAAGCCAGTCGTCAGCCCAGAAACTTGTCCGCTCGCCGTTGCCGATCGAGAACAAATATGATTCTCTATTTACATATCAATTTTGGTACTCTCCAATTGCTAAATTTTTTCATGTTTTAATATTCTACCTCAAATAGTATTACTTGAAATTTGAACACATGGTTAACTGATAACATAAGAGTTCGTGGCAACGTACGAGCATTCAGCTAGTGTGAACTAAAAGCCAAAAATGGTACTATTGCCAGTGTCTCATTAGAGCTCCAGCATTTTCTTCTATGTCAAAAAGCAAGGTTCAAAAAACAACTGGGTATGAATTCCTAATTTTGCCTCTTCCTGGCACTCACCTAAACAAACGGTTACGCGCTTAAGTTAAGGCGTTCTGCTGTTGCTTAGCACCTAGGCATGCTTAATCACATGCCTAGCAGAATTTTTTTACTTTGTCAAATAGAGTATTTTTGCTAAGACTGGATATGTCCAGGTCAAATAGTAGTAATTTTCATGTACTTAAAATTCTTCAGCAGACAGTCTTTACAGAATCATCAAAATTGACAACTTTTGAGCAGTAATCATGCCTTTTATTTATGTTTGACATTACTTTGCATTAAGTTTACTTTGGTAGCAGTCATAGCAACCAGCAAACATTCTGATAAATTGGCATAATTTTTAAAAAAAAGTTACTAACCCAGGACCTGATAAGTCTTAATCTGCTTAATTCTAATGGTAGAAGAGTAGCCATTCTAATGTTAAAGCATTATCACCATACAAATATCCCCGAAAAAGATCACTGTCACTATAAGCACTTTGTAACGTGACTATCCCCACTAAATTACAAAATTAAAGTACCACAGTGATCATATGATTTCTTAAAAGGTTGCACCGCGAATTATATTAATTTATGACTGTGACTGTAAGACATGTACTATGAAGTCGTACCTGTCGGAAGCCATGATTTCCTGACAGCGTCGCGGTAGTTTTTCCTACCAAAACTTGTCATTATTCCAATAACAATCAGAGGCTTCTTCCTAGAATGAGTCCCATTTGTCTCAGAGGTATACTTGCCAACAAATCCATCGTGCTTTGCTGCAGCCAGCTCCATCTCTAGTGATGCCAACCGCTTTCCTTGCTGCCTAAACATTATGTGCTTACTGAGTTACTACTACACTTAAAATCCCAACGAAAACAATGCAAAATCTGCCAGTATGAAGAACCAGCTCCAGTTTACTTGTAAAAACAAAATAATGAACAGCATAGCATGGATTCAACAATTTGTTAGCTTGTACATTAAGAAGGCTGCACATTAACAGGTCCAGCTAGGTCACAATTACCTGCATGCGACAACCTTCAAAGTATCATCAACTGATATTGCCGATCGCCCCTGAATTTGACAGAAGTCGTATGCTCAGGTCACATAAAAAAGCAGCTAGTTAACTCAAAGGGCTAGCTGGATCAGAATAACCATACCTGGCCAGTTCGCCTGTCGAGCTCTTTTATCAGGTAAACCCGATTCTGCGCGTCCTGCCACAATCTAGCATTTCCAGAAGTTAACAAAACTTGACACTCAGAAATCATCAGAAGGTCAAAATCCAATCATCATAGATTACAACTACATAATAACTTAAGAAGGGAACAAAAGATAGCTCTCCATGGTAAGCAGATCAAACTAGCATGCCCAAAAACTAATATATCATCAAGTCTTAAACAAAACAAAATGTATCTATATATGAACTTTGACACTTGAAGATCCACCTAATCTTCACAAAAAAACTTGGCATTCCTCGCGCCATAACAATCCAAGAATTGAGAACACCCCGTAATGTTACACCCGAGGTAAGGAAGCGTGCAAACAGATCAACACGAGCATTTCGAAGAGCCGCTCAATGCGGCTAGCGAGCGGACTCACCGGCCGGCGACGTAGAAGGAGGCCATGGTGGCGAACATGGCGAGCATCATCACGGACATCGGAGACCGCATCGCCCCCGCGGCCGACTGCCCCTGCCGCCGCGGGCCCTCCCGGATCTGCATCGGGATCTCAGCCCTTTCCTCCCCCTGGGATCCCGCGTGGCACTGAGCGTCCCGTTCCGCTCCGCCGCGATCTCAGCCCGGCCGCCTCGCCGTGGCCTCCACCGCGGAGATTCCTGCGGTGCCCTTCGCGACCCGCCCACTAACCGGCGCCAAGAGGTTAGTTCGAATTCTGGAAGCTTCTAGAAGCCGCGGGGGAGGTGGCGGAGGCCAACTGGCTGAGACAGTAGTAGCAAGAGGTCTGGAGGTGGGTGCCGCCGGTTGGTGGCTTGGTGCTTTGCGGACTGTTTGGGTGTTTTTTTTTCCTTGTTGCAGCGATCTGGATTTCGGAGAATCCTTTGTATTTGAGGGAGGGAGGAAATATATTCGCAAAAAAAAGAGGGAGGGAGGAATAGCATAAGAAATTAAGAATGTTTGGATTTGGCTTCACAACAAAAGAAACCATTTGATGAGGGACACCTTGGTATTCCTACTTTGGTTGTTTTTCCTTTAGCAATGTTTGGAGTAATAATGATGCATTTATTTGGTTACAAATGCTCCGAATAATGCCATGAGATTCGTAGATACGCTGGCTTCAATTGTCCAAAATGTTTCTTAGAAAAAATAAGAGTGAAATGCACTTTTTTACTTTGTAAACTCGTTGAGGGTGAACATTGTAGCAGTAACTCAGAGAGGTACACTCTTAGCACCATAACCGCACTCTCAGCGTTTTCTTTCTTTCTGACGCATGGGACCCGCGTGTTATCCTAACCTGGAATTTGTTCCAGCTCACGTACGGGGACGAAAATCTATATTATTGGTTTTGAGTTGGTGAAGGCACTTTTCAGATACATCATTTAACTTCTGATTTTACCCCTGACAAACATCCAATCGCACCTATGATGATCTTTATAATTAATACGGCAATCACGAAAATCACGCTAACATCAATCAGGAAAATCACCGCAATTTATGAGCCTTCCGATCCTGTGAGGTTGTGACCTCCCCCGCTGACCGAAACCTCCTGCAATCCTCGAGACCTTATCTCTTGTACGCCTCCACCCCTATCAATGTCTCTCATCTCTCAATCAAATCACGCAGCCGCCACCTCTACTACCCACCTCCCCGGCCGCACCAGCCCCTCCCATCGAGGTCGGGTCAATGAATTTCAAGTGCCTCTCCTGCCGCCCGGTAGCCATGCTCACGCTCGCTCCCGTAATCGCGCCCGCCATGGCGAGCAGCCAAGGGCAGAGGGCCGGCGAGCCATGAGGTAGGCGGGGGAGCTCTAGGCCTGGCCATGGTTTCTGATGGGGACGACCAAGGTTGCGCGACCGTGGCGCTTGGCTAATGGAGAGGTACGTACGTCTGCCGTGCAGCCGTGCAGGTGACATATGTCTGCCGTGTGGAGCTCGAAGGAGGAGAGGGAATGTAATGGGAGAGATAAAGGGTTGGCCAGGTTATGGAAAGGTCGATCAGGGAAGAGAAATTGGGGAGAGGGCATGCAGGTTCCTAGAGAGGTGGAGCACGAGGAGGAGATGGGGATCGGAGGTCCTGAAGTATTTTCTTCCTTGGATATGATATGACATGTCCTGATGCAGCTACTTGCTTATGTGGTATGTTGTTTTTTTACTAGCCTTTTCTTCGGCGGTATTTATGTATTACAGTTTATACTACACATGAATTTTGTACAAGAACACAATTCTTCCTTCCATTGCCCTTGCTGCATTGTAATTCAAGCATATGTGGCGATGATGCTTTTTGGGAAGCACGTGTATATTTATGTTCTACATATATAGTGTATGCCAGTGATTTTCAGATCATCTCAGTATATTCTAAATTGCCATGGCTATGCATCTATATACTCTGTAGTTGATAATACCACCGCATTACATTGCTATCAGTCACTTAAATTATTCTTTATATAAAGCATCTCTGTTGTGTTTCCAATAAATCTAACATAAAAGGTTATGCTATATTTTATTTACTTACCAACTTTATGGTTCGTTGATATGGTATATAGAAATTTAGAATTAAAGAAAATTTGTCTGAATAATTTAAAATTATTAATTCTCTCTGGATATGAAGTTTGAAGATTATTTATTTTAGATCATGTTATCACCTTGAAATTATCTTCTACAGATAGTTCACATCATGAAATCTGATTTGTGGCTTGCAAACAATGGTCTTCTAATTGATATCCAGAAATTGAGTTGCTAATGTCTTTACTAAGCTTTGCGTTTCTCAGATCCAGTTGAGGACCTTGGAAATACATGAAGATTTCCTCATTAAGCTTTACGAGAATGTCACATAATCACATGCACATTACTTCACACTTTGTGGTCTTTGTGACTTGTACTGAGTTTCCATCTCAGTTTAGACAAGGCGCTCCAAGGAAGAGATATTCTTCCTTTCCAGAGCAAGGGGTGATCGCGACTGAGGACCGAGGAATACTTTTATGAAAATCTATCACCCGAGTGCATCTACCTGACTAGAAACCATATATGTGACTGAGGACCGAGGAATACTTTTATAAAAATCTATCACCCGAGTGCATCTACCTTACTGGAAAGCATATATGTGATGATGGTGTATAGGTAATGCCGATGTCCTGAATAGTATTATGGTAAATCGTCATTTTCATGCATCCGCAGATTGTCAATGGAATATCATTTGCTTACATATTGTACTCCCTCTGTCCACAAGAGAATGTGCATCTGAGTATTTCATAAAAGATTAAGAATTTTGCATTGAAAAAGTGCTACCCACTATTCCTCTCCTCTTTAGTTTCCCCCACCTCCAGTGAGCTAAGTGCATGTAGATAATAATGAGAGCATATGCTAAACGTTATTGAGCTTGATTTCCCTGCGATGAGAGAAAAACAAGTTTTCCAATTTTATAATGCATTGAAAAGAGAGAAGTACACTCTTTTATGGAAAAATTCTGAAACTATATGAGAGGGAGTAGTTTGTGATTAAACCTCATAGGTAAATTTTTTCTTCTTTTGTCCATGGGATGTTTATTGTTCCCTATTTCCTTGTCTTACCATGGAGGTCCCATAGTATGGACGAAAGTGATCCCATTGAAGTTAGTTATCTCAAGAAAGTGGTACTAATTCCATTTGTAGGAGTGTGTGATATAAAAGGAATACCCTTAATTGATAGTATGTCGTGAGGATGAGATGTGAAAATGGAACTACACATGTTCCCTTAGCTGCATGCCACTCTATTGTCAAGAAAGATTGTTGTGAAGAGGCAATTGGCTGTTTGAACTATGGACCACCCTGCAACATTACTGGTTAGATTTCGAAGGTGCGATCAGGTGTGCTATCCGACATAAAGAAAAAAACAAATGCTATTTAGCAATGAAATTGTCCATATTTTCTCTAGCGCATAAAATTGACATATTAATTTCTTATGGATTCTGGAAGATGTGCGTACATATGCATTCATGATTTTTTTTTTGTTTTCATTATCTTGTTATACAACTACTAAATAGCTAATAAATTTTAGTTGTTTGATTTGTGCAATTCAATGCCACGTTCTCTTCATATGCAGAAGGTATATGAGCAATCAGAATTTGGCATATAATTTTTTTGTTTCATATTGTTGTATCAACTTATGCATGGGTAAAAACAACAGTGACGGTCCAGTTGGAAAAATCCAACGACTTGATCAATACCAATGTAACTGTTGCAGTGAAGCACACATAGACTGCTAGAATTATATATTCATTTCAATTATGTAGTTGGATTCTACTTTATATTCATGTGATGTTGGACTTAGATATTGTTGGAATGCGTCTAAACTAATTTTAAATCTTATTATGTTTTCGTAATACCTTGTGGTGCAAGGAAATAAAATTTGAGGAGCCGTGGCAACACACGGGCATTCAACTAGTAGACTTGAAAATCCCAATTTTTGGGTCGATTCAGCCCAGATTTCTTGCCACCTCGTCTATGAAAAATCTCCTATAAATACTCCTCGACTTCTACAGTCTTTACCCTCAAAACCCTAACCATTACGCCGCAAGGCTGCTCCAAAATTGCTCGCCGGAGTAGTTCGTCGCCGCCGCCATTGTTGGAGCTTCGAAGCTCCAGGTCGCCCTCAAAACGAACTGCCCCTGCCTCTCCTTTTTACGTTAAGCTCTTTTCCTTTCTACTTTGAATCTTCTCAACTACTTTCTCTATTTTTAAATATAAGATATTTTAGCTTTCTGAAGTAAATGTATCTATATTTTTTTTAATATGTAGGTTCACTCGAATACACATACTAAAAGATGTCTAGATACATTTGCTTCATAGACCTAAAACATCTTATATTTTGAAACGGAGGGAGTACTTGTTTGTCGTTTTAGAGCACTGGAACCACTACACAAAGTCGTCGGAGTTCCGTAGGAGTTCCGCCGGAGTCGAAGATCTCCATCCGCTCGTCACCGTCGATCTGATGAGGAGATGTCACCGAGGAGACCTTCGTGACCGCTGCGAGGAGCTGAAAGCCGTCATCTACTTCGCCACATCGAGAGATTGCCGGAGCCCTGCCATCGTCGGCATTGATACGTCTCAAACGTATCTATAATTTTTGATGATCCATGCTTGTTTTTACACCATTTGCCTTGTGTTTCGTTACACTTTGTGGCATTTTTATGCGATTTCCGAAACTAACCTATTGACAAGATGCCATAGTGCCAGTTCCCTGTTTTCTGTTGTTTTTGTGTTTTAGAAAATCTACACAGGAAATATTCTCGAAATTGGACGAAACAAGTTCCAGAATTCTTATTTTTCCCGGACGAAGGACGAGGACCAAACGAGAGCCGGAGGGGGGCCAGGGGCTGCCCACACACCAGGGCGGCGCGGCCCAGGCCCTGGCCGCGCCCCCTATGTGTGAGGCCACCCTGGCAGCCCCCTGACGACGCCCCTTCGCCTATATAAAGCCTCGGAACGGAAAACCCTACAGGAGGCGGCGAAATTTCCAGAACAGTTCCGCAGCTCCGCCGTCATCGAAGCCAAATTTCGGGAGACAGAAGTCTCTGTTCCGGCACCCTGCCGGGATGGGGAAGTGCCCCCGGAGCCATCTCCATCGGTCTCCATCGCCGTCTCCGTCGTCTCCATCGACCTCACCGCCATCTCCATCAACCTTGCTGTCTCCTATGATGAGGAGGGAGTAGTTCTCCCCCGGGGCTGAGGGCTCTGCCGGTAGCTATGTGGTTCACCTCTCTCTCCCATGATGTGATCTTTATGTGATCGTGAGCTTTGTATCTAGTTGAATTGGTAGATGTTATTATTCAGATATTATGCTACTCCTATGCTTTATTATTGTACTCTCCGGAGATACCTCGTATCATGGTGTAAAGGTGACTAGTGTGTGCATCATGTGTATCTTTTTGGTTAATGTCTCTATGAATTGTTGGTGTTTGTTGGAACCATCTAGTGCGTTCACGGTGATAGTGTGGACAATCTAGTTTGGGTACATACGGACTTTGAGGAGTGCTTCGTAGCCCTACGCATGATTAGTGTTCGTTTTCCATTGGAGAGTTGTTTTGAGTTGCATATGGATGATAGTATCTATTGGTTCAATTATGTTATATTTGTTGAGAGTGTGTCCACTAGTGAAAGTATGATCCCTAGGCCTTGTTTCCAAGCATTGCACACCGTTTACTTACTGTTTTGTTACATGTTTGCTCGCAGCGATATTTATTTCAGATCATATTTGCTACTTATAATCATCACTACTACTTGTATTTCACTATCTCTTCGCCGAACTAGTGCACCTATA
Organism: Dactylis glomerata; assembly: GCA_007115705.1. NCBI lineage: Eukaryota > Viridiplantae > Streptophyta > Magnoliopsida > Poales > Poaceae > Dactylis > Dactylis glomerata. The sequence goes on along the minus strand of QXEO01000937.1, from coordinate 50,875 downwards.
CATCTGACAAGTGTATTGGGTGTGTTAGGGACATAAGAGACTTTCTGTATCGTAATTGCAGGGTTGTTTGAGAGGGATAGCTTTGACCTCTTCCTCCCTGAGTTCGATAAACCTTGGGTGATCCACTTAAGGAAAACTTGTTGCTGTTCTACAAACCTCTGCACTTGGAGGCCCAACACTGTCTACAAGAACAGACGCGTGCGTAGACATCAAGCTCTTTTCTGGCGCCGTTGCCGGGGAGGTAAGGTAAAAGGTACTCGCATCCTCTTGTGTGAGCGCTCAGAGTTATTTCCTTTAGATTCTGCAATTATATCTTTTTGTTTCTTGTTTTTATTTTCACTAGTTAGGCTTAATGGAAAATAAAGAGTTCTTTAGTCTTTTTTCTGAGTTTAGATTTGAAGAGAAAATTGAAAAACCTTTGGAGCTTATTTCGCATAGCAATGTTATTAGTACGAATGCTTTGAATCCCGTTATTGCTAATGCTATGGAAAAGTCTAAGCTTGGGGAAGCTGGTTTTGTTAAGCATGATATCTTTAGTTCCCCAGCTTTAGTGGAGAAAGTTTGTTCTGATAATATTTTATCTCCCATATGTGATGTTTCTAATGATGCTTGTGCTCCTCATCTTTTTAAAATACCTACGAAGATTGTTGAACGTGTCATGGATAACTGCTATTTAGGAGATGGAACTGTCCATCCTGGTGATCATTTGCTTTTTATACATGAATTATGCGAGTTGTTCCAGTGTGCAAGTATTTCAATGAACCAAGTTAAGAAGAAGCTATTCTTTTTATCACTGAAAGGCAGAGCTGAGGAATGGTATCGGCTGTTTAAAGATGGTCCATCTATTGCATAGGAGGAAATTGTGCCTCTCTTTTATTCCAAGTTTTATCCTCCAAGTGAAATTCATAAAGATCGTAATCGGATATATAACTTTTGGCCTCATGAGGGAGAAAGCATTGCCCAAGCGTGGGGAAGATTGAAGTTACTAATGCACAAATGTCCTATTTATGATCTTCCCCGTAATATTGTTATTAATAATTTTTATGCAAGGCTTTTAGGATATTACAAGGACTATCTAGATGCATGCTTTGATGGGTCTTTCACAAGCAAGGATGTCGACACCAAGTGGGGTCTGCTTGAAACAATTCAAAACAATATTGAAGGTTGGGATAGCGACAAAGGTAAAGGATCAGGTATGAATTACGAGTTTGATTGCATTAAGTCTTTCGCTGAAACTGCTGATTTTCAAGAGCTTAGTGCTAAGTATGGTCTTGATCCTCAAATTATGATTGATTGTTTTAAAACCTTTGCTTCCCATATTAATGTTCCTAAAGGAAATGGGGACGTGTATCATGAACCTTTTAAGGACACTTGCATAGAAAATGATATTGTTGTTGATGATTCCAATAAACATGCTCAAACTTCTAAAAGTCATATTTCTTATAAGCATGTTAATTTTTGTGGAGTACATAGACCTTGTGAACAGAGTTACAACAAGGAAGATTATTGTGTCCACCATGCAAATGAAGAAACCTGAATGTGGTACAAGGATATAGGCGAGATCGGTAAAAAGGTTTGCAAGCTTTATCCTTTTCTTTGTAAACATTGCGATGACATAGGTCATTTTGATTTCCAATGCTCCAGCCCTAATAGTTACTCTTCTAGTACCTTAAGTTTGTATTGTGATGACAAGATCACTCTCAATCAGCATGATGAGCTCACTTTGTTCTTGGCGTGTGAAGAGATATCTAGAAAGATTGCTTTGATAGATATGAATGATGTTGATATTAATAGCACCCTTCGTGGTTGTCGTCTCTATTGTGCTAAAGATTGCCTTGCAAATACTTACATACAAAATCTTATAAAACTTGATATTTTGCTAAGCTATGACAGGACTGATAGATGTTTTTATCTTATTAATAGAGAGGAGGAATCCTCCAAAGTTTCTTCTGTTGTTTCTGTCAGCAAACCAGAATATGTGGAGAAGATGCCCTTCAAGTCTCTCCCTCCTAAAGGAGAGAGTAGAAGAGTATGAAGAAGAAGAAGAAGAAGAGGAGTAAAAAGCGAGAGAACACGGTATCTTCCCCTAAGCATTATGATCCTGCTATAGATTATGATAATTCTGATTGGGATGATGTTCCCATGCCTGTTACCTATGTTAGTGATCATGATTGGGAAAAGCACTCTACTTTTGATATTGAAAATCTTTTTGGTACAAATTCTAAGGTTAATAATTGTTGTACCATTAGTACTATCCATGTTCCTTCTTATGATGATATGTTTGATGAATATGCTTTGCGAAATAGCAGTTCTCTAGCTTGTGATGATACTAAACCTCTAGTTTATGATGGTTATGATGATGAGTATAATATTTTCAGTTCACCTACTTTTGAGGAGAAAATTAGTTATAATTACAATATGCCTCCTGTTTTTGATGATTATGGTGATGAGAATAATTATTCTGTTGAATCTGCTCCTACTACGATTGTTCATGTGGGGAGTATTAATTCTTTTATGCATGTGGCTCATGATAGGGATGCTTTATGTGATAGTTATATTGTTAATTCTATTCATGATGCTACTGAAAGTTATTATGAGAGAGGGAAACATGGTTTGATGGATCTCAACAATATTGAGTTTCCCCTCTTTATGTTGCAATTCTTGAAGTTGTACTTGTTTTGCCTTCCTATGCTTTTTGCTTTGCGCTTTTATGACTTGTCTCTTTACAAGACTATTTTTCATAGGAAGTGGTTTAGATTTAAATGTGTCCCATACTTGCTTTTTGATGCTCTCTATTGCTTTAAGTTCCTATATGGCGCCTTTGCCTCAAGCTCTTATATGGCGCCCACATGAGCATCTTTGCAAATTACTGCGCCTAGCTCAAAGGCGTTAAAGAAAAGCACTCTTGGGAGACAACCCATTGTTTTATTTTCAGTACTTTTTCTTTTATTTGAGTCTTGGAAGTTATTACTACTGTAATAACCGCTCCTTATCCTTTTTATTTTGTTGTTGTGCCAAGAGAAGCCTCTAATTTGAGTGAGGTAAGATTTGGGGATGTTGCTGTCCTGAAACAGTTTTCGGTGCTGCACCGTAAAAATTCGTGAAAATTCTCTGTATATCTTTTGGACCTGCAATTTCTTGTGCATATGCCCCAGGTTATATCCAAACTTTCATTATCTGAACACTTTTTGATTTGAGCAACAGAAAACCTCTTAAAAATTCGACCTTTTTCAGCTGTTCTGTTTTGACAGATTTCTGCCAATATTTGTGTTTGCCGCTTTATCGCTTTCTTTTTGAGTTCTTTTAATCACGGAACTTTTGGGGAAGTTGCTACAGTAGTATATGCTTAATATGTGGTGGTTTTAGGTTGAAACCTGAAGCAAAAAGGGTTGATTCTATGTTATGCTTAAACTAATGTTGCTAATAGATTTGTGTTTAGTTTTGTATGAAGGAAGTTTTCAAGTGTAGGGATCGGAGAGTGATGAGATGAGTTGAAAAATGGACAAAAGCTCAAGCTTGGGGATGCCCATGCATCACCCCAAGAAATATCCAAGAAGTACAAGCGTCAAAGCTTGGGGATGCCCCCGAGGCACCCCTTCTTCATCGGCAAAAATCAGGTCACCTTTCAAAACACTATATTTTTATTGCTTCATGCACTATGCGTTTTTCTTGGAGCGTCAGTTGTTTTTGCTTTCAGTTTTCTTTTGCTTTGCTTGCTGCAATAAATGGTTTGATCACATCATGTTGTTTTTGAGGGAGATGAACTCCGTTTTTCATTGCCAAGAACACTATAGTTTTCACTCTTATCATTTCAACGAGTGTTCTCTTTTTCTGCTACTGCGTTTAGCTTGCATTTTTTGCCTTGATTTTTGTTCAGATCTTGTTTTATCTTTGCATCAAGGTGTATTTGGACCTCTGGTATATGTTGGTTTTCCTCAAAAGAGTTTCCTCAAAAAGATTTGAATGGTATTGGAAAAGAGAAAAAGTTTCATGCAAAAAAGTGGTACAAAAAGGAGCTTGTGTAGACTGCGGCCTAGGCTTTTGCATGTCATGCTTGATGTCTTTTTGATAGTATGCTTAGTGATTTTTGTTGTAGCATGAATTGTCTCAAATGACTGAGATTGCTTAATGAGCCTTTGAAAAAATCATGCGTTGTTTATATTATTTGGAAGCATTAATTTGGTTTTCTCCTTTGATGTTTTATTTGGGTTGACTTGGCACATGCTTACACCATGTTGACTACAAAAATAAGTCGCCTATAGCCCCTATGATCATTTAGTTTTTGACTTTGGATGCCATCTTATGCTTCTTTTAATGTTGCTTTGTCGCTTTGCATGATTATGGCCGTTATTGCTCTCTTAGTTGGTCGCTCCCAGTCTTTTGCTAGCCCTCATTTTGTACTGAGTATGAGCTCTACTCGTGCATCCAACTCCCAAAAACCAAGTTTGCCATTGTGTCCACTATAAATTCCTATGCATGGTATTTGTAAGCCATTCCAAGTAAATTTTCATGTGCTACCTTTGAAAAAACCTTCAAAATACTTCTCGTTTTGTGACACTGTTTTCAGCTCATGGGGACGTAGTGGTCGGATTTGCTATCTTCCATATTGCTTATTCCAAATAAAAAAGAAAAAAAAAGAAAGAAAAAAAGGGGCACTCCTCCATGGTATGTGAATGTTGGTGGACACCCGATAGAATCGGTTAGCCATGGTTTGAGAAAGGAAAAAAGGTGGGGAGGAGTGCTAAGCTTTTTAAAAGAGCACAAAAGTGCCAATCTCTCTCTCAAAAACTTGCTTCATTTTTGTATGGAGATAGTAAGAACCCCATTGCCAGTCGTTGACAAAGACAACCACCTCTCAAAACCAATTTTTATCTCTCTATTTTACAAATAAAAAGCTCTAGAACATGTTTAATCACTGCTTCCCTCTGCGAAGGGCCTTTCGTTTACTTTCTTGTTGAGTCACCACCTTCTATCTTTATGCACCATTAAGAGAGCATAGTTGTCATTCTGAGTATAATGTGCATTGTCCCAAAGTTTTCATTGATTGATTCATATTGTTGGTTTCACTTGTTCTTAAATTATTTGTATCTAGTCGCCCTCTTAAACTTGAAGGTGTCCTATGCATTTATGTTTTGCTCTCCACGAAGGACAAGCTGAAAACCATTTGTATGTTTTTCCTTATGATTTGAACACACGTTTGACTTTCATTGTTTCATTTTCATGATCTTTAGTTTGTGTTCATTTTCATGTTATAACATGGTTGCTAAGTTTCTTCTATTAAGATCATATCTTTCATGCCCATGTTTTAAGTTCTTTTGATCCCAGCACACAACGCTTACATACATGATCAAGATTGTGTAGGTGCATGTCACCTCAAAAATTATTTCTTTTGTTATCACTTACCTACTCGAGGATGAGCAGGAGTTAAGCTTGGGGATGCTAATACGTCTCAAACGTATCTATAATTTTTGATGCTCCATACTTGTTTTTACACCATTTGCCTTGTGTTTCGTTACACTTCGTGGCGTTTTTATGCGATTTCCGGAACTAACCTATTGACAAGATGCCACAGTGCCAGTTCCATGTTTTCTACTGTTTTTGTGTTTTAGAAAATCTACACAGGAAATATTCTCGGAATTGGACGAAACAAGTTCCAGAAGTCTTATTTTTCCCGGACGAAGGACGAGGACCAAACGAGAGCCGAGGGGGGCCAGAGGCTGCCCACACACCAGGGCGGCGCGGCCCAGGCCCTGGCCGCGCCCCTATGTGTGAGGCCACCCTGGAAGCCCCCTGACGACGCCCCTTCGCCTATATAAAGCCTCGGGACGGAAAACCCTAGAGGAGGCGGCAAAATTTCCAGAATAGTTCCGCAGCTCCGCCGCCGTCGAAGCCAAATTTCGGGGGACAGAAGTCTCTATTCCGGCACCCTGCCGGGACGGGGAAGTGCCCCCGGAGCCATCTCCATCAGTCTCCATCGCCGTCTCCATCGTCTCCATCGACCTCACCGCCATCTCCATCAACCTTGTTGTCTCCTATGATGAGGAGGGAGTAGTTCTCCCCCGGGGCTGAGGGCTCTACCGGTAGCTATGTGGTTCACCTCTCTCTCCCATGATGTGATCTTTATGTGATCGTGAGCTTTGTATCTAGTTGAATTGGTAGATCTTATTATTCAGATATTATGCTACTCCTATGCTTTATTATTGTACTCTCCGGAGATACCTCGTATCATGGTGTAAAGGTGACTAGTGTGTGCATCATGTGTATCTTTTTGGTTAATGTCTCTATGAATTGTTGGTGTTTGTTGGAACCATCTAGTGCGTTCACGGTGATAGTGTGGGACAATCTAGTTTGGGTACATACGGACTTTGAGGAGTGCTTCGTAGCCCTACGCATGATTAGTGTTCATTTTCCATTGGAGAATTGTTTTGAGTTGCATATGGATGATAGTATCTATTGGTTCAATTATGTTATATTTGTTGAGTGTGTGTCCACTAGTGAAAGTATGATCCCTAGGCCTTGTTTCCAAGCATTGCACACCATTTACTTACTGTTTTGTTACATGTTTGCTCGCAGCGATATTTATTTCAGATCACATTTGGTACTTATAATCATCACTACTACTTGTATTTCACTATCTCTTCGCCGAACTAGTGCACCTATACATCTGACAAGTGTATTGGGTGTGTTGGGGACACAAGAGACTTTCTGTATCGTAATTGCAGGGTTGTTTGAGAGAAATAGCTTTGACCTCTTCCTCCCTGAGTTCGATAAACCTTGGGTGATCCACTTAAGGAAAACTTGCTGCTGTTCTACAAACCTCTGCACTTGGAGGCCCAGCACTGTCTACAAGAACAGACGCGTGCGTAGACATCAGGCATCTGAGCATCACCATCACCGTTGCCGACTATCTTTTCCGGTGAGCTTCCCATATCCAATCTTAGCCATCCATCATGCTTTAGATCCAATGGTCTAGTTTGCTGATACGCGTGAACGGGTATAACCCAATCATATCGCGCCATGTGGCGATCAGATTTCTTATTAACACTCGCTTTTCTGTAATTCGAATCTGCAAATGTGCAAATCTTGTAAAATCCATAAAAAAGATCTACAAGTCCGTTTTTGGTAAATAAGATATGTGCGGATTCAGAAAAATATATAGAATCTTAAAATACAATAAAAATATTGAGTTTTTGTATTTTAAGTTTCTCGAATTATAAAATATTCATTAGAGTGTTTTGGCTATAAAATTTGTTGTATAAATTATTTTTGAGAGGTTCCTGTTGCTTTTAATTCACAATGGAGCCTTCTGTACTGTAGCACCGGAACCAAATTTTTGCTATTATTATTTCAGTCTTGTAGATTTAACTTGTTTTATTGCCTTTCTAGTATTAATAAAATATTTTAAGCATCGCAATCAACTCTAAAATTTTGACCATGAACTCATGCATGTAGATGGCAACCAGGGAACATGTTAAGTGTGTGTGTTTAGGACACATGTTGCATTCATGTTTCTCCTTATGTTTGTTTATGATTGCTATATATTTATGGATGTGAATCTTGTTTGCAGATTGTGCTGAGTGCAACAAGTGCTTTTGTGACGAGTGCACCAACTCCTCTCCTCACCAAGGCAAGTTGCTTTACCATGTTAAGCTTGATCCTTACCATTAAATGGACAGTTGTTGTGTAGAGAGAATGCTATGCTTTGTTATGTTATAGTAATGAATGCGAGTAGACATTGTCTGTTAGATGTAGGTTTTAGCATACGCCCATTCTGGGGTAGCATTGTGAACATGTTTGGAAGAAAAAGGTTGTCAATGCAAAGTTGTGAAGTGGGCAAAGACATCTACAAGAGCTGCATCCAGTGAATGGCCCTGCAAGCTTGCGCGCATCGGGAGCAACTAAGGGACTTCATCGTATTGTTTTCTTATGTTTTTTGAGAAAACCGCATGATCGTGTGTAATATTGATTCATGAGAGAAAAACCTAGGTTCGCGAGTAACATCGTTCATGCGTGGGGTTTTGTCACATGGTGTGTAATATCCATGTGTTAGGTTGGATTCCGGCCACATGGTGTGTAATATCCATGACTTAGATTGGGACTTTGGTCGTATGGTATGTGATATCCATATGGTAGGATTGAGTACATGGTGTGTAATATCCATATGTTAGATTGGACTTTGGTCATATGGTGTGTAATATCCATATGGTAGGATTGAGTACATGGTGTGTAATATCCATGTGTTAGATTTATTTGGACACTTCGTGTGTAATATCCTTGTGATGAGGTTCTAACTCGGCAATGCCCGTGTCTAGGGCTTTCGATTCATGGAGAGAGCGTGGGATCCGGCGGGCTCGACGACGGTCGCGGCGGCGGCGACAGGAGCACACAAAGGTTTACCGAGGTTCACGTCCCCTCGGTGGAGGATCGCTACATCCTCTTAGCAATCTATACTATTGGTTTTGAGTTGGTGAAGGCACTTTTCAGATACATCATTTGACTTCTGATTTTACCCCTGACAAACATCCAATCGCACCTATGATGATCTTTATAATTAATACGGCAATCATGAAAATCATGCTAACATCAATCAGGAAAATCACCGCAATTTATGAGCCTTCCGATCCTATGAGGTTGTGACCTCCCCCGCTGACCGAAACCTCCTGCAATCCTCGAGACCTTATCTCTTGTATGCCTCCACCCCTATCAATGTCTCTCATCTCTCAATCAAATCAAGCAGCCGCCGCATCTACTACCCACCTCCCCGACCGCACCAGCCCCTCCCATCGAGGTCGGGTCAACTAATTTCAAGTGCCTCTCCTGCCGCCCGGTAGCCATGCTCACGCTCGCTCTCGTAGTCGCGCCCGCCATGGCGAGCAGCCAAGAGCAGAGGGCTGGCGAGCCATGAGGTAGGCGGGGGAGCTCCAGGCCTAGCCATGGTTTCTGATGGGGACGACCAAGGTTGCGTGATCGTGGCGCTCGGCTAATGGAGAGGTACGTACGTCTGCCGTGCAGCCGTGCAGGTGACGTATGTCTACCGTGTGGAGCTCGAAGGAGGAGAGGGAAGGTAATGGGAGAGATGAAGGGCTGGCCGGGTTATGGAAAGGTCGATCAGGGAAGAGAAATTGGGGAGAGGGCATGCAGGTTCCTAGAGATGTGGAGCAGGAGGAGGAGATGGGGATCAGAGGTCCTGAAGTATTTTCTTCCTTGGATATGATATGACATGTCCTGATGCAGCTACTTGCTTATGTGGTATGTTGTTTTTTTACTAGCCTTTTCTTTGGCGGTATTTATGTATTACAGTTTATACTACACATGGATTTTGTACAAGAACACAATTCTTCCTTCCATTGCCCTTGCTGCATTGTAATTCAAGCATATGTGGCGATGATGCTTTATGGGAAGCATGTGTATGTTTATGTTCTACATATATAGTGTATGCCAGTGATTTTGAGATCATCTTAGTATATTCTAAATTGCCATGGCTAGTTGATAATACCACCGCATTACATTGCTATCAGTCACTTAAATTATTCTTTATATAAAGCATCTCTGTTGTGTTTCCAATAAATCTAACATAAAAGGTTATGCTATATTTTATTTACTTAGCAACTTTATGGTTCGTTGATATGGTATATCGAAATTTAGACTTAAAGAAAATTTGTCTGAATAATTTAAAATTATTAATTCTCTCTGGATATGAAGTTTGAAATTATTTATTTTAGATCATGTTATCACCTTGAAATTATCTTCTACAGATAGTTCACATCATGAAATCTGATTCGTGGCTTGCAAACAATGGTCTTCTAATTGATATCCAGAAATTGAGTTGCTAATGTCTTTACTAAGCTTTGCGTTTCTCAGATTCAGTTGAGGACCTTGGAAATACATGAAGATTTCCTCATTAAGCTTTACGAGAATGTCACATAATCACATGCACATTACTTCACACTTTGTGGTCTTTGTGGCTTGTACTGAGTTTCCATCTCTGTTTAGACAAGGCGCTCCAAGGAAGAGATATTCTTCCTTTCTAGAGCAAGGGGTGATCGCGACTGAGGCCCGAGGAATACTTTTATGAAAATCTATCACCCGAGTGCATCTACCTGACTGGAAACCATATATGTGATCGCGACTGAGGACTGAGGAATACTTTTATGAAAATCTATCACCCGAGTGCATCTACCTGACTGGAAAGCATATATGTGATGATGGTGTATAGGTAATGCCGATGTCCTGAATAGTATTATGGTAAATCATCATTTTCATGCATCCGCAGATTGTCAATGGAATATCATTTGCTTACATATTGTACTCCCTCTGTCCACAAGAGAATGTGCATCTGAGTATTTCATAAAAGATTAAGAATTTTGCATTGGAAAAGTGCCCACTATTCCTCTCCTCTTTAGTTTCCCCCACCTCCAGTGAGCTAAGTGCATGTAGATAATAATGAGAACATTTGCTAAACGTTATTGAGCTTGATTTCCATGCGATGAGAGAAAAACAAGTTTTCCAATTTTATAATGCATTGAAAAGAGAGAAGTACACTCTTTTATGGAAAAATTCTGAAACTATATGAGAGGGAGTAGTGTGTGATTAAACCTCATAGGTAAATTTTTTCTTCTTTTGTCCATGGGATGTTTATTGTACCCTATTTCCTTGTCTTACCATGGAGGTCCCATAGTATGGACGAAAGTGATCCCATTGAAGTTAGTTATCTCAAGAAAGTGGTACTAATTCCATTTGTAGGAGTGTGTGATATAAAAGAAATACCCTTAATTGATAGTATGTCATGAGGATGAGATGTGAAAATGGAACTACACATGTTCCCTTAGCTGCATGCCACTCTATTGTCAAGAAAGATTGTTGTGAAGAGGTAATTGGCTATTTGAACTATGGACCACCCTGCAACATTACTAGTTAGATTTCGAAGGTGCGATCAGGTGTGCTATCCGACACAAAGAAAAAAAAATGCTATTTAGCAATGAAATTGTCCATATTTTCTCTAGCGCATAAAATTGACATATTAATTTCTTATGGATTCTAGAAGGTGTGCGTACATATGCATTCATGATTTTTTATTTTCATTATCTTGTTATACAATTACTAAATAGCTAATAAATTTTAGTTGTTTGATTTGTGCAATTCAGTGCCACATTCTCTTCATATGCAGAAGGTATATGAGCAATCAGAATTTGGCATATAATTTTTTTGTTTCATATTGTTGTATCAACTTATGCATGGGTAAAAACAACAGTGGCGGTCCAGTTGGAAAAATCCAACCACTTGATCAATACCAATGTAACTGGGGCAGCAAAGCACACATAGACTGTTAGAATTATATCTTCATTTCAATTATGTAGTTGGATTCTACTTTATATTCATGTGATGTTGAACTTAGATATTGTTGGAATGCGTCTAAACTAATTTTAAATCTTATGTTTTCGTAATACCTTGTGGTGCAAGGAAATAAAATTTGAGGGACCGTGGCAACGCACGGGCATTCAACTAGTAGACTCAAAAATCCCAATTTTTGGGTCGATTCAGCCCAGATTTCTTGCCCCCTCGTCTATGAAAAATCTCCTATAAATACTCCTCGACTTCTACAGTCTTTACCCTCAAAACCCTAACCACTACGCCGCAAGGCTGCTCCAAAATTGCTCGCCGGAGTAGTTCACCGCCGCCGCCATTGTTGGAGCTTCGGAGCTCCAGGTCGCCCTCAAAACGAACTGCCCCTACCTCTCCTTTTTATGTTAAGCTCTTCTCCTTTCTACTCTGAATCTTCTCAACTACTTTTTCTATTTTTAAATATAAGATGTTTTAGCATTGTGAAGTAAATGTATCTATATTTTTTTAATGTGTAGGTTCACTCGAATACACATACTAAAAGATGTCTAGATACATTTGCTCCATAGACCTAAAACATCTTATATTTTGAAACGGAGGGAGTACTTGTTTGTCGTTTTAGAGCACCGAAACCACTACACAAAGCCGTCGGAGTTCCGCAGGAGTTCCGTCGGAGTCGAAGATCTCCATCCGCTTGTCACCGTCGATCTGATGAGGAGATGTCACCGAGGAGACCTTCGTGACCGCCGCGAGGAGCTGAACGCCGTCATCTACTTCACCACATCGAGAGATTGTCGGAGCCCTGCCATCGTCGGCATCCGAGCATCACCATCACCGTCGCCGACTATCTTTTCCAGTGAGCTTCCCATATCCAATCTCAGCCATCCATCATGCTTTAGATCCAATGGTCTAGTTTGCTGATACGCGCGAACGGGTATAACCCAATCAGATCGCGCCATGTGGCGATCAGATTTCTTATTAAAACTCGCTTTTCTGTAATTCGAATCTGCAAATGTGCAAATATTTTAAAATCCATAAAAGGATCTACAAGTCCATTTTTGGTAAATAAGATATGTGCGGATTCAGAAAAATATATAGAATCTTAAAATACAATAAAAATATTGAGTTTATGTATTTTAAGTTTCTCGAATTATAAAATATTCATTAGAGTGTTTTGGCTATAAAATTTGTTGTATAAATTATTTTTGAGAGGTTACTGCTGCTTTTAATTCACAATGGAGCCCTCTGTACTGTACCACTGGAACCAAATTTTTGCTATTATTATTTCACTCTTGTAGATTTAACTTGTTTTATTGCCTTTCTAGTATTAATAAAATATTTTAAGCATCGCAATGAACTCTAAAATTTTGACCATGAACTCATGCATGTAGATGACAACCAGGGAACATGTTAAGTGTGTGTGTTTAGGACACATGTTGCATTCATGTTTCTCCTTATGTTTGTTTATGATTGCTATATATTTATGGATGTGAATCTTGTTTGCAGATTGTGCTGAGTGCAACAAGTGCTTTTGTGACGAGTGCACCAACTCCTCTCCTCACCAAGGCAAGTTGCTTTTACCATGTTAAGCTTGATCCTTACCATTAAATGGACAGTTGCTGTGTAGAGAGAATGCTATGCTTTGTTATGTTATAGTAATGAATGCGAGTAGACATTGTCTGTTAGATGTAGGTTTTAGCATATGCCCATTCTGGGGTAGCATTGTGAACATGTTTGGAAGAAAAAGGTTGTCAATGCAAAGTTGTGAAGTGGGCAAAGACATCTACAAGAGCTGCATCCAGTGAATGGCCCTGCAAGCTTGCGCGCATCAGGAGCACTAAGGGACTTCCTCGTATTGTTTTCTTACGTTTTTTGAGAAAACCGTATGATCGTGTGTAATATTGATTCATGAGAGAAAAACCTAGGTTCGCGAGTAACATCGTTCATGCATGGGGTTTTGTCACATGGTGTGTAATATCCATGTGTTAGGTTGGATTCCGGCCACATGGTGTGTAATATCCATGTCTTAGATTGGGACTTTGGTCGTATGGTGTGTGGTATCCATATGGTAGGATTGAGTACATGGTGTGTAATATCCATGTGTTAGATTGGGACTTTGGTCATATGGTGTGTAATATCCATATGGTAGGATTGAGTACATGGTTTGTAATATCTATGTGTTAGATTTATTTGGACACTTCGTGTGTAATATCCTTGTGACAAGGTTCTAACTCGGCAATGCCCGTGTTTAGGGCTTTCGATTCATGGAGAGAGCGTGGGATCCGACGGACTCGACGGCGACAGGAGCACATGAAGGTTTACCGAGGTTCACGTCCCCTCGGTGGAGGATTGCTACATCCTGCTAGCAATCTAGTATAATATGACATGGTGTTACAGGGAGCCGCCGTAGGCGGGGTTGATGCGTGTAATGTAATCTGTATGTATGCTATCTATCTAGGGGGTGCCCCTAGAGGCTTTATATATGCATCCAGTTAGGGTTTACAAGGTTTCTTGCCTTCTACTCGAAGTCAGCGTGTTGGGCCTTGCGGGCTTTATGTGTATCTTTCGATTAGTCATGTTCCTTGGCAGGAACCAGGTATACTAAACATGAGGACCCGATGGGTCGTGTCCTCGTCAGTAGCCCCGAGTGTCTAGTCGAGTCGTAGAGTCGGGTAAAGACTCAAATCTTGCCTTGAAGTTGTAGTCTTGCATGTCATGTGGCAGAACACAAAATGAAGTCGACATGGCGGTGGAGTCGTCGCGGCAGTGGAGTCGCACGGTGGCTGAATCGCTATGATGATGGAGTCGAACGCTTGTTGTTCCCCGAATCATTAGGAGCGATGTCGCTATCGAGCCCCAAGTGTTTGGTCGTTGTAGCAAAAGAGGTTGGTGTCGCTGACATGTAGATAACAGGAGTCGAACATCGCGGACTGGAGTCGACACGATGTAAAGTCATTGGTGTGAAGCCGAAAGGTGCCGATGTTGCGGAACAGAGTCAACACGGCATAAGGTCATCAGCGTCGAGCCGAAAGGTGTCGATGATGCGGACCGAAGTCAACGCGGCGTAAGGTCATAGCGTCGAGCCAAAAGGTGTCAATGCTACGGACCGAAGTCAACACGGTGTAAGGCGCAGCCTCCGATCGTGTTGCTAGCATCAGGTTGTAAGGCGCAGCCCCTAAGCGTGTTGCCAACGTCGGGTTATAAGGCATAGCCTCCGAACGTGTTGCCAACGTCGGGTGAATGTATGAGTGATGGCGTAAGATTACACCAGTTGGCAACCCCAAGAGGAAGGTATGATGAGCACATCAGCAAGTCTTCCCTCAGTTGTGAAACCAAGGTTTATCGAACCAGTAGGAGAAAGCCAAACTTCAGAAGGTGATGCCTGCTAGCTTCGCGACAGCTCCGGACAATTTATAAGGCGCCTTGTCCAGGGCTTTGCTTTGCACCAGCAGCAACGTGGAACCTGCACACAACACAACCAAGAACTTTGCTCCCAACTTACGATGAGGTTGTCAATCACATCGGTTTGCTGTAAACAAAGGATTGAGCATATCGAGTGGTAAAAGGTAATAGTATGTGGGTAAAAGTAAACAGTGCGAGTAAAAGTAAACGGTATAGCGATGTAAAGGAAATTGGACCGGGGTCCACAGTTCACTAGTGGTGTCTCTCCATAAGATAAATAATAACATGCTGGGTAAACAAATTACAGTTGGGCAATTGATAGAGTAAAGATAACGTACAAATGTCATGATGATCACTATGAGATTCACTTTGGGCATTACGACAAAATACATAGACCGTAATCCAACTGCATCTATGACTAATAATCCACCCTCCGAATGTCGTCCGAGCAAACATTGGGTATTAAGTTGCGAACAACGGATAATTGCATAAAGCAAAGTGCATAAAGTAAACAAAGCAAATGTCCTTGGACACAAGAATGTTGTTTTCTCCCTAGTGTCAACATCACATCTACAACCTTAGAGGTTTCTGTCACTCCCCCAGATTACTAGAGGCATGAACCCAACTATGAAGCATAAATACTCCCTCTTGGAGTCACTAGTATCTACTCGGCCAAGATATCTACTAGCAACGGAGAGCATGCAAGATCATAAATAACATAGAGATAACAAAAGATAATATTCAGCACATCAACTTAACATAGTACCAATACTCATCGGATCCCAGCAAACACAACATGTAGAATTACACAAAGATGATATTGATCATGATAGGCAGCTCACAAGATCTAAACATGAAGCACATGGTGGAGAAGACAACCATCTAGCTACTGCTATGGACCCATAGTCCAAGGTAGACTACTCACACATCACTCTGGAGGCGACCATGGTGGTGGAGAAGGCCTCCGGCAGGGTTTCCCTCTCCGGCAGGGTGCCGGGAAGAGCTTCTGGACCCTCCCGATCTCGCGTCGACAACGGCAGCGGCTTGCAGTATGTTTCGAGAAAAATTGATCGGGGCTTAGGTTTTTCCCGTTGGGGGGAATATATAGGCAGAAGGGCGGCATCAGGAGGTGGGCCAGCTGGCCTCACCCCTTGGTGGCGCGGGCCAGGGGTAGGCCACGCCACCCTAGGGTGTGGCTGGCCTCTGGCCCCCCACCGTCTCATCTTCGGACTTCGTGATGCTTCGGGAAAAATAGAAGGTTTGGCTTTTGTTTTGTCCAATTCCGAGAATATTTCTTGTGTAGCTTTTCTGAAACACAAAAATTGCAAAAAACAGGGAACTGGCACTGTGGCATCTCGTTAGTAGGTTAGTTCCGGAAAATGCATAAAAATGCCACGAAGTGTAACAAAACACAAAGCAAATGGCACTACTAGGAAATAGGTCATAGGAGAAATGCTCATCAGAGGCGTACACAAAATTCTGTATGCCACGGCTATGTAGCGGAGGCATACAGGAAAAGTCTACGCCACGGCTGCGGCCATAGCCGTGGCGTACAGAAAGCATGCACGCCATAGAGCATTGGTAGGGTGGGTTTGGGCTGGTCGGGGCACCGCATCAGAGGCGTACAGGATCTCTGTACGCCACAGATAGTGCCATATCCATGACGTACAGGAGTCCTGTACGCCTCCGATGCTATTGGTCCTGGTACCTTCTGGGCCCACCAAACCTATCCGTGGTGTACAACATCCTTGTACGCCTCGGATACAGGTCATATCAGTGGCGTACAACGCCTTGTACGCCTCAGGTTGTTGTCGGCCCTATCGCAACCCGGTCCCACCAGTTATACCCATGGCGTACACAATCTCTGTACGCCACGGGTGCTTTATGTAGCAGAGGCGCGCAGCTCCCTGTACGCCACTGCTAACCTGGCACTAACCCTTAACCCAACCAGCCTCTCCCACCTACCAAAACAGCCACAACATTTATTCCCCCCTCCTAGCTCGAACTCTCCTTCCTCTCCACCCTATTTCTCACATATATATATATCACTCTTTTTAACCAATTAAACCACTATTTTATCATTTTATCTACAAAATCACTCCCTCCTTGTCCCCATATATGGTTGTATATGTGGATCTCTTCATACACCTCATCTAGATCTAGATCTAGGTGTACTAATTAGAAGTCTCCGCTCATCGGCAAGCCACCCGGTTGACATCGGCATATATCCGGTTAGCTATCTAATAGGTGACTATAATTTGTTTGGAGGATGCATAAAGTAGATATTGTAATATGGAAATTTGTGGGAAAAATTGTGTGTGCGTTGCATGCATGCGACGATGTAATTGATTCTATATATATGTGAATTTGCATTGTGTTTTTGATTGGAAGTTGATGACTTGAAAATGAGTTGCCGATTTTTTGGCGAAATGTTGATTCATTTCCATTTCGACAAAAAATTGGCTCTCGGCATCGGTCTTATTTGTAGGAAGGTCATGCCGAAATTTTGAATGACAACCCACCATATGCTTCTTATTCTCTTGCATATATGCCGTGCAGGTGAAAATGGTCATGATGAAGGAAAGCACCGTGATTAGATATTTGAGCCACGCGACAGACGACATGATCTAAAACAACCTTAAAGAGATAAGGTGTCCATGCCGGAAATGCAAACTAAGGACCTTGTTCAACCCCTTTTCGGGCAAAGTGCTGGAGCACCTGCTGATGAGTGGTTTTATGGATGGCCACACTCAATGGATGGGTGAAGATGGGAATGAGGATGAGGTTCATGAAGATAACAACAACAACAATAACAACAACAACCACAACAACAACAACAACAACAACAACAACAACAATAACAATAACAATAACAACAACAACAACGAGGGACAAGAAGACGATATTGATGAAGAACATGATGATGCCGATGAAGATCATGATCAGGAAGAACATGTAGATGATGAGGACACGCGGACGCCGCTGACTTCAGCCATGCATGACCCTCATCTTCAAGAACTGCTTGCTAGGAAGACAGGTGACACTAGAGGTGCTGCTAGAGAGAAAGCTAAGCTGGTGCAACTAGAGATAAACTCTACTACACCATTGTACGCAGGTTGTACCATGGAGGATACCCGCTTAAAAGTTGCGCTTGATGTCCTTCAGATGAAGGCAAAATACAAATAGACTGACACAAGTGTCAACGCGAGCCTTAAATACTGGCACGATCGCCTTCCGGATGGGAACACGTGTCCTAGTAGTCTAGACGAAGCCAAGAAAGTCGCGTGTCCTCTGGATTTACCGCACGAGAAATATCATGCCTGCATCAACAATTGCTACATTTATCGGAAAGAAGAGGACTTGAACAAGACCACATGCCCAGTGTGCAACGCTGCACGATACAAGAAAAAAGGCGAAAAAGCTCCTCGAAAAGTCGTGTGGTACTTTCCGCTCATTCCTCGCTTGCAGCGGTACTTTGCGGACCCCAAGGAAGCGAGGTTGATGCGCTGGCACGCTGAAAGAAAGGTGGCAGTTATGAATGATCAGAAGAAGAAGCTAGATGAAGATGTGGTGTTGACACACCCTTCAGATGCAACCCAGTGGAAAGCATTAGATGCTGAATATCATCGTTTTGGGACCGAGCCAAGGAACATCAGGTTGGGTGCGAGCACGGACGGACTCAACCCGTTTGGGAGCCAGAGCAGCACGCATAGCACATGGCCCATGTTTGTATGGATATACAACCTCCCACCATGGTTGTGCATGAAGAGGAAGTACATACACATGAGCATCCTAATTCAAGGGCCTAAACAGCCAGGGAATGACCTGAATCTGTATCTCCAGCTACTAAAAGATGAGCTAGACACGTTATGGAATACTGCAGGGGTCAATACATGGGACGCCGCTGCGGGAGACTATTTCCCTATGAGAGCCGTGCTGCTCACGACGGTGCAGGACTATCTCGGCTACGGGTATATCGCATGCCAGGTGTGTCACGGACATAATGCATGCGTGAAGTGCATGGATGATACCACGTGGTTACAGCTTAAGAAATTTCCCGAGTCTTCCAAAACCGTCTACGTGGGGCATCGAAGGTGGCTAGCCAACAAGAAAGACCCATGGAGAAGGCGTGGAGAGCTGTTCAATGGTGAAGACGAGCTCCGAGGACCTCCACGTAGGAGGAGCGGAAAAGAAATCCAGACGTTGCTAAACGACTGGGTAGAGTGCCCTGCATTAGGAAAGAAGAAAAAGGAGCCAACACCGCTAATTGGGGTATGGAAAAGGAAGTCCGTGTTTTGGGACTTGCCATACTGGCATATCCTCGGTACGCCTCATTGCCTTGATGTCATGCATATCATGAAAAATGTGTGTGAGAGTTTGCTTGCCACTCTGTTCAACATGCCGGACAAGACCAAAGATGGGCCAAAAGCAAGACAGGACCTGATAGATCTGAATATCAGACATGATCTTCAAGTAAGTAAACCTCCTCAAGAGACGGCAGAAGTCCACAAGCGGAAAAGGGTTAAGAATAACGAGGCTACTCAGGAGACATCGACGGAAGGTCAACAAAGGATGATGGTAAAAAAGGACTACTACTGTCCTCCCTCCTGCTTCACTCTAAGTTCGGCTGAGGTCACACAGTTGTTCAAATGCCTTCTAGGAGTCAAGGTGCCTTTTGGTTACTCAGGGCTGATAAGCAGATACTTAGACCCGAATAAACAAAACTTCAGCGGGATGAAGTCGCACGACTGTCACGTGATGATGATGCAGATACTTCCGGTAGCAATCCGAGGTATAATGGACAAGCACGTCCGGGATACGCTGACTGACCTCTGCAACTTTTTTGACACCATCTCTCGCAAGTCGATCAGCCGAAAGAAACTCGCACGGCTGCAGGAGGAGATCGTTGTGATTCTATGCGAGCTTGAGATGTACTTCCCACCCGCATTCTTCGATGTGATGGTTCATTTGTTGGTCCATATCGTGGATGATATCGTCCATCTCGGGCCGCCATTCCTTCACAACATGATGGCATTCGAAAGGATGAATGGGGTAATCAAAGGATATGTCCGTAACAGAGCCCGTCCGGATGGAAGCATCGCCCAAGGCTTTCTTACCGAAGAATGCATCTCTTTCTGCACAAATTATCTAGATGTCAAAAACCTTGTTGGTTTGCCCGGAAACAAGCACCTTGACAGGCTCAATGGAGTTGGTCACAAAACTGGCCGGAGTGAACTGCATGTGGGCTACTCTGGCAGGCGCGCAGACTTTGACAGGGCCAACTTGGTAGTGCTACAACACATTCAAATGGTCGATCCTTGGCTTGCAAAGCACAAAACCATAATTGCGGCGAATTACTTGAGCCAGAGAACGGAAGGAGAAATACTCAGAGAGCACAACTCCTCTTTCGCGCAATGGTTCAAAGAGCAGCTTACGGCTAAGCCCCCACCGATGAACTCTGATGAAAACAAACTCTTATTCGCCTTGTCGCATGGCCCCGCACCCAACCTCATGACTTATCAAGCATACGATATCAACGGGTACACATTCTACACTGAGTCAAAGGACAAAAATAGTGAGTACCAGAACTCAGGGGTGACGATGAAGTCCTACACCGGTGACGTAAAGCTAAGATACTATGGAAGGATAGAGGAGATATGGGAGCTTAACTACTCATGAGAGAAGGTCCCGATGTTTCGTGTCAGATGGGCTAAGAGTGTCATAAAAGAAGAACGTGGGTTCACCACCATGGTTATACCAGAAGCAAACATAGTGACCGCCGGTGCAAACGTTACCGCACAAAATGAGCCATGGGTATTGGCTAAGCATGTGACCCAATGCTTCTTCATAACCGACCCAGCAAAGCCTAGTCGTGTTGTCGTGAGGAGAGGCAAGAGGAACATAATTGGAATGGATGGCGTCGCCAACAAGGAAGACTTCGATCAGTACGGTGACCCGATGGAGGATGATGATGAAGACAACACACCACGCACCACTAGAAGAAGCAGGACCACACTACCCAAGCAAGGTCTGCCGTTCAGTAGAAGAAGTCATGATGTGGGGCTAAATTATTCAGCGGTGAATAAAAAAGGCAAGAAGATTGTCAAACGCTGAGATGTACGCCTTATATGATGTTGTCTGTATCTTTTATGTTGTATGATGATGATGTTGGTTGTATTGATCGATGTACTGATGTATCACACACTTATTATTATTGTCATCAAACTCCGAGATATAGTATTGATGTATCACACTTATTATTATTGTCATCAAACTCTGAGAGGTCATTTTTGTGAAGAGATTTTCTGTTAAACATTTTTTCTCAAGGTTTGATTTTTTTTTCACATCTAGGTCACATAAAATGACGTCGTGTGAAGGTCTCATTTTTTTGATTTTTTTGAATTAGTTACGTCCGATTTGGGACCCACATAAAATGATAACGCACGAAAACTACCGCTCGCGCCCAGGCAGTGCTGAGTCTCATTTTTCCGCCACCTATTTAGTGAAGAAATGACGTATTGCGAATCCAAAATGATTTTTGCAAAAAATCAGGAGGTTTACTTTTTAGCGCTAAAGTGCAAAACCACTCCGGTTCCAACGAAATCGGCAGAAATTTGTGCAAAATTCAAAAATAACCCCCAAAGGCTGCCGCTATGAAACGAGAGCTCATATGCGTATCCCAGGTGGTCTAATATTTATGTGTGGTGTTTTTCCCAGCTTTTGATTTCACGTTTCCGTAGCCGCTTCACAAAAAAACCCTATTTCGGCACTCCGAAAATGGAAAAAGCACTTTTCGTCGGTCAAAATGAAAATCGGCCTCCGTGGCGATCCTCACCATCCCGACAGCCACGCGCGTCGCTGATATGGCCTCGTTCCGACAAACTATGCCATGCTCAGAGCCGAATCTAGCTCATTTAACCTAAAAGTCGTGCAACCTCGAACGTGATAGGTCATTTTTGTGAAGGGATTTTCTGTTAAACATTTTTTCTCAAGGTTTGAATTTTTTTCCACATCTAGGTCACATAAAATGACGTCGTGCGAAGGTCTCGTATTTTTTTGATTTTTTTGAATTAGTTACGTCCGATTTGGGACCCACATGAAATGATGACGCACGAAAACTACCGCTCGCGCCCAGGCAGTGCTGAGTCTCATTTTTACGCCACCTATTTAGTGAAGAAATGACGTATTGCAAATCCAAAAATGATTTTTGCAAAAAATCAGGAGGTTTACTTTTTAGCGCTAAAGTGCAAAACCACTCCGGTTCTAGCGAAATCGGCAGAAACTTGCGCAAAATTCAAAAATAACCCCCAAATGCTGCCGCAATGAAATGAGAGCTCATATGCGTATCCCATGTGGTCTAATATTTATGTGTGGTGTTTTTCCCAGCTTTTAATTTCACGTTTCCGTAGCCGCTTCACAGAAAACCCTATTTCGGCACTACAAAAATGGAAAAAGCACTTTTCGTCGGTCGAAACGAAAATCGGCCTCCGTGGCGATCCTCGCCATCCCGACGGCCACGTGCGTTTCCGATATGACATTGTTCCGACAAACTATGCCATGCTCAGATCCGAATCTAGCTTATTTAACCTAAAAGTCGTGCAACCTCAAACGTGATAGGTCATTTTTGTGAAGAGATTTTCTGTGAAACAATTTTTCTCAAGGTTTTAATTTTTTTCCACATCTAGGTCACATAAAATAACGCCATGCGAAGGTCTCGTATTTTTTTGATTTTTTTTGAATTAGTTACGTCTGATTTGGGACCCACATGAAATGATGACGCACGAAAACTACCGCTCGCGCCCAGGCAGTTCTGAGTCTCATTTTTCTGCCACCTATTTAGTGAAGTAATGACATATTGCGAATCCAAAAATGATTTTTGCAAAAAATCAGGAGGTTTACTTTTTAGCGCTAAAGTGCAAAACCACTCCGGTTCCAACGAAATCGGTAGAAACTTGCGCAAAATTTAAAAATAACCCCCAAAGGCTGCCGCAATGAAACGAGAGCTCATATGCATATCCCATGTGGTCTAATATTTATGTGTGGTCTTTTTCCCAGCTTTTGATTTCACGTTTCCGTAGCCGCTTCACAAAAAACCCTATTTTAGCACTCCAAAAATGGAAAAAGCACTTTTCGTCGGTCGAAACGAAAATCGGCCTCTGTGGTGATACTCGCCATCCCGACGGCCACGCGTGTGTCCGATATGACCTCGTTCCGACAAACTAGGTCACATAAAATGACGCCGTCCGATTTGAGACCCACATGACCCACATGAAATAACGCGCAATTCGCGTGAAATGAAGCGATTCCCAATGAAAATAGGAAATGAAAGGAAAGAAGCTAAGAAAGGAAAAGAAAAGAAAATATGTTAATCCCATAATACAATGAAATAAGCTAATGACATAAAGTGGTGGGACCCTACTGTCAGCATCGGTGGCGTACATAACTCCTGTACGCCCCGGGTGCAGACATAGCCGAGGCGTACAAGTTTTTTGTACGCCACGAATGCTGACAGGTGGGGCACGCACCCTGTGGCTCCACCTCTCAGTATCGGAGGCATACATATCTGCTGTACGCCTCGGGTAAGAACGCATCCGAGGCGTACGCGCAAACTGTACGCCTCTGATACTGTCTGGTGGGGCCTGCCCTAGCCTTCTTCCCCGCCGGCCCCCTTTTCGATCCGCGCCCAAATCTCAGATCTCACCGTGCTGCCGTCGTCACCGCCCAAATTTCACCTCTCGATCCACGCCCAAGTTTCACCTCTCGATCCACGCCGCCCCTCGCCGTCGACACCCGTAGTTCGTACCCACCCGAGGAGCAGCAGGTCGACACCGGCCCGTCTCTTCCTAGCGGCAAGCACGCATCGGATCTCCGCCTGGAGCTCCTCTCTGCCCGAGCGCCCGAGGTCGACATCTTCTTCCCCGTCGCCACTCCCTCCCAACCACATCACCTCTCGGAAGCAGGTAATTGGTCTAGAGGAACTTACTGCTGTAATTTTATCTGAAGCTTCCTCTGCTAGCTATGATCTGAAGGAAAGGTTTAATCTTCACCGATGGAACAGTCCAAGAGGAAATCTCTAGGCTCAGGGTCGATTTATCTGAAGCATCAACTAAATTTTGCTAGGAGCCAAATTGAGTATTTGATTCCCCGCAAGAAAAGAAAAATGGTGTTTGAGAACAACTGAAATTACAGTGTGGTCTATGTTAATCCAGTTAAATTGGAACTGAATTAGCATAACCTAATTAAATACTACTACTAGTATCCAAGATAACAGAAGAGGTCCAAGGCACAAAATTAGCATGGTGCTTGATTAGCATGACTGTTAGTTGGCTATAGTAATTAGAGTAGTTAGCAGACTAACTTAGAGTAGTATGGTGCTTGATTGGCATGACTGTAACTTGGAGTAGTATGGTGCTTGATTTGCATTACTGTAACTTGGAGTAGTATGAAAAAAAGTTATATAGATCAAGTTCAAGATTCTTAGCCATGACAAGTATTCTAGACTCCTGTATATGGAGAAGCCGCTATTTATTTTCACCAGATTTTTATTTTGGTTTGCTATGAAGTCACTAGCAGCTTACTTGGCGAGAGGAGATAGAACATTGTTCTTGTTGTTCAGAGAAATAGAGCATGGCCTTATACTGTATATAGAAATAAACTGTGGACAGAACTAAAACAACCTGGTATCAGCTAATTTCTTTATTGATTAAAATAAGGGGTACTTAGTAAAACTTTGGAAATGAGAATAACCTATGGTGATAAATACTACTTTCCTTGCAAGATAGCCATCAATTAAATAATCAATATTGCTGTTATATAAATGATGTGTATCATATGCTCATCAATGGTTCCTATATGTTCTCTGTAATTCTGTATTTGAGCTAGATATTTATATCTTGGAACATTGCTATATGTTCAGATTTGGGTAATGGTTCCTATATGTTTTCTGTAATTCTGTAACTGAGATAGATATTTATTTATTGGAAATTTGCTATATGTTCAGATTTGGGTAATGGTTCCTATATGTTCTCTGTAATTCTGTAACTGAGCTAGATATTTATTTATTGGAACTTTGCTATATGTTCAGATTTGGGTAATGGTTCCTATATGTTCTCTGTAATTCTGTAACTGAACTAGCACACACAAATATTATTGGAACTTTGCTATATATTCAGATTTATGTGCTGCCAATGACACATGATGTTACCTTGCTTGTGCTGCTACTGCTGCCTTGCTGGTGTTGCTGCTGCTGCCTTTAAGCTTGCTGGTGTTGCTGCTGCCTTGCTGGTGTTGCTGTTGCTGCCTTGCTGGTGTTGCTGCTGCTGCCTTACTGGTGTTGCTGTTGCTTCCTTGGTGGTGTTGCTGCTTTGATGCTGCTATATATGTACATATGCTTGCTGTTGCTATTTGTATTACAGGGTTCTGAAAACTTGAGTTGCCAATTTTGCCTGAAATGTTGATTTACTTCCATTTCGGCAAAAATTGTGCACTCCATAGGTAGTTTTTTAGCAAAGGTCATGCCAAATTTTTCCGCTGATTTTTTTACTAACTAGTAACTTGCACTTGATTAGTCCAGACATGACAAACGACGAAGCCGGGACTTCTGAAAGGAGGCAAGGCAGTGAAGAAGAAAATGAAGCCGATTTAGCGGCGCAGTACTATGCAGCCCTAGATGCGTCACAGGGGGACCAGCCGGTGTCTAGGCCCCTTGTTATCGGTGAGCGTGACCAAGAGATGTCCGATGAAGACTTTGATGCCGCTGATGAGATGTCCGATGAGGACGATGAGGAGGAAATGGTGGATATCCAAGAGGGCAATGGGGAAGAGCCTAGCATGGATACCGGCCGAGCGTCCACGGATGATAGCCAGCAAAAGAAGGATAGGTGCCCAAACCAGCTAAAACCTGTGCAAGAAGTAATACTTGAAGTGGATCCGAAGAGCGGTTTGCCTAAACTGCCCGAGGAAGCCGCGAGGGGGTACGGCAACACTGTCGCCTGTATCCTCCGAGACACCGTCACCATCAACGAGCAGAACATAAGGCAGAAGCTCAAGAAATCCATTGCCGTCCTCCTGATTTCGAAGCTGCACGCTCGATACCAGTTCCCGTCGCCCTACAATGGCCAGGAGCTCACGGGTAACGTGGTGAACACAGTAGCCCTTGGAAAGATGAGCAAAGCCCTGAGCGCCTGGAAAACTAGGTTGAGGGCGATGATTACTAAAGGTGGTGGTTTTGAAGAGGTCCACAAACACTATCTGCAGATATCGGAAGACCAATTCAAAACATTCCTAGCCAACAAAAAGAAACCTACAGTCGCGTGGCTTAAGAAGTGGGGGAAGAACATGTGGGAGAAGAACTTGGGTAACCACAACCTCGGAAGCCGGGGGTACGCTGGAAAGGAGCCAGTTTGGAAGAAAGAGGACAAGGCCCTAGAACGTGAGGGCAAGCCGAACCCGTGGAACAAGTTCACCGATGAGAAGGCTAAGAAATTTATCAGGTCAAGATACCGTATAGACCCGAAATCCGGGTTGCTTGTCATGACCGATAAGGTGAAGAAACTTGAGGAAGAATATCTGGTAAGGAGTTTACCATCTTCTCTTATCCTCACTTCCGACAAATTCCGGTAGTAATTTTCCTAATATATGGTTCTTCTTTCCCGTCTGCAGAACGAAGAAAAACTTGCTGCTCAATGCTCGTCATCCCAGGAGTCGTCGTCGAAGGCCCCGTGGGATAACCCTTTTCATAGGGCCGTGAACAAGGTGATGGAAAGGCCGGTGTTGCAACCGCCGCACCGTGGCCGTATTGTTGGCGAAGGACTAGGTCGCAGACATAGTCTGTATTTTCCCAAGAGCAAGGAGGACCGAGCAAAGAGGAAGTAGCAGGAGGATACAGATGTGAAGTCTCAGTTGGCTAAGATGCCCGAGATGATCAATGATGCGGTGACAAAGACTGTCGCGGCCCTCCTGCCCCACCTGCTTACCGCCTACACGGAATGGGTTGACGGAGGCAAAATCGGGCCTAGCCCGCTGATACGTCTCCAACGTATCTATAATTTTTGATGCTCCATGCTTGTTTTTACACCATTTGCCTACTGTTTCATTACACTTCGTGGCACTTTTATGCATTTTCCGGAGCTAACCTATTAACAAGTCGCCACAGTGCCAGTTCCCTGTTTTCTGCTGTTTTTGTGTTTCAGAAGTGATACACCGGAAATATTCTCGGAATTGGACGAAACAAGTTTCTAAAGTCTTATTTTTCCTAGAAGCTTCTAGAGATCCAAAGAGGAGACGGAGTGGGGCCACGAGGTGGCCACACACCAGGGCGGCGCGGCCCAGGCCCTGGCCGCGCCCCTATGTGTGAGACCGCCTCGGTCCACTTCTGACGATGCCCCTTCGCCTATAAAGACCCCCCGATGGAAAAAACCTAAGGACCCCGATCAGTTTTCCAGAACACATCACGATCCACCGCCGCCATCGACCCGAAGATCGGGAGGGTCCAGAAGCTCTTCCCAGCACCCTGCCGGAGAGGGGAATGGCCACCGGAGGTCTTCTTCATCGCCATGCTTGCCTCCGGAGCGATGAGTGAGTAGTCTACCTTGGACTATAGGTCCATAGCAGTAGCTAGATGGTTGTCTCCTCCACCATATGCTTCATGTTTAGATCTCATGAGCTGCCTGATGTGGCATCTCCCATGCATGATAGTGCTTACTATGCTATCCCTGGTTATGTTGTTGCTGATATTCTGAAGATAAAGTTTTTGTTCCTATTTCTACCACGCAAGGAAAATGTTAGGGACGCAATTGGAGTGCAATATTGGTGGAGCGTGTTGTCCTTGAAGGAGTCCGGTTGGGGACCACCTAGCAGCATATTGAAGATGGTGGCGCACCTACAAAAGAGTCTTTTTATTTTAGTCCCTTTCTCTTCTTTCTGAAACCAATGAGATAGAACATCTTTCTCATCCATAACCGAAAAATTCAAGTGCAACAGACTATCACGGCAGTAACTGAATTGAAGTAGACCGGCAGAAAAACGAGCCAACGTCGGGGGCGAGTCTAGCGACGCCCGACCCCAGACGGTCTCCGTCCTGGAGCGAGCGGATCGAGGTGGCGATCGTGGGCGACGCTGGCTCAGCCGCCGTCGTTGCCGATCGTGGGCGATACTGGCTCCTCGATCGGATCAGCGATCCAGCGCTAGGGGTGCTACAATGGGCCGGCCCGCTGGGAATTTGCAGATCGAGGGTCTGGGAACGGGGCGCGCTGCAGCGCTCGCTCGAGGGGAGAGATCGTCTACCCCGAGGTGATCGCTCACCTATCGCTGGCCTCTTATTTTTTGCGTTTCCCCGATCGGATCTTGGATCCCTGATCGCAACAGCAGTAGATCGCAGGCTTCGGCTGAACCAAATGAAGAGATGAACACTGCTGTCTTGGCGTGACGTCCTCCGGCAGCAACTTCGCCAGCAGATCGCAAACAAAGTTGAAATTTCAGCAGATCAATCTGAGCAGTAGATCTCAGTAGAGAAATCGCCGTGAGAAACCCGACGAATCTGATACCAAGATGATACGGATCAACGTGATCCGAAGGGGGTTTGGCCCAATCTTTCACGGCGATCAAACAGACAGCAAGATAAATCAGTCGTTGAGCAGATTAGATCTACTCCACGAACTGCAAAATAGATCCTTACGAATCAGCAAGCAAAACCAACGATATTGGTGTCCCCCGACATGGGACCTTTTTCCTGTATATTCTCAACTCGAAAATTCAACTCCCCTTACATTGGTGCGCACCCCTCTGGCTTTATAGTTGCAGCCGACCTCCCTATTACTTGACTTACAAGCAAAAACGAAAATAGGAAATAAAATAAACTCAAACACACGGACCCACTTTTCCTAAATAGAAAATAAAACAATACACTAAAATAAAAAGACTCTTTTGTAGGTGCGCCACCATCTTCAATATGCTGCTAGGTGGTCCCCAACCGGACTCCTTCAAGGACAACATGCTCCACCAATATTGCACTCCAATTGCGTCCCTAACATTTTCCTTGCGTGGTAGAAATAGGAACAAAAACTTTATCTTCAGAATATCAGCAACAACATAACCAGGGATAGCATAGTAAGCACTATCATGCATGGGAGATGCCACATCACTGCCCTACATGATTGAGATCACCGTTATGTAATTCTACATGTTTGGTTTGTTGGGATCCGATGAATATTGGTGTTATGATTGTGTTGCTATACTGAAATATATCTTATGTTATCTCTATGTTGTTTATGATCTTGCATGCTCTCCGTTGTTAGTAGCTATCTTGGCCGAGTAGTTGCTAGTGACTCCAAGAGGGGGTATTTATGCTCGATAGTGGGTTCATGCCTCTATTTAACCTGGGGGAGTGACAGAAACCTCTAAGGTTGTAGATGTACTGTTGCTACTAGGGAGAAAACAACATTCATATGCTCAAGGGCATATGCTTTGTTTACATTACACACTTTGCTTAATGCAATTATCTGTTGTTCGCAACTTAATACTTGTGGAGTTCTCGGATTGATTCGCCACAAGTGGATTATTAGTCATAGATGCAGTTGGATGGCGGTCTATGTATTTTGTTGTAATGCCCAGAGTAAATCGCATAGTGATCTTCTTGACATATCATGTTATCTTTATTCTATCAATTGTCCAACTGTAATTTGTTTACCCAGCATGTGTTATTTATCTTATGGAGAGACACCACTAGTGAACTGTGGACCCCGGTCCTATTTCCATCATATTGCTATCACCTGTTTACTTTACTCGCACTGTTTACTTTACTCGCATACTTCTACTATTTTCCACTCGATACGCTCATAACCTTTGTTTCAAGCAAACCGGTGAGATTGACAACCTCATCGCAAGTTGGGAGCAAAGTATTTGGTTGTGTTGTGTATAGGTTCCGCGTTGCTACTGGCCGAAGACGAGTCAACAAGTATCGTTAAATGGCGCCCTTGTTGGAGTGTTATTAAGCCAGTCTGCATCACCTTCAGTCGTATTGTCTGCTCTTCTCCTGATCGACATAACCTTGGTTTCTTAACTGAGGGAAAACTTGCTGCTATCTTCATCAAACCTTCTCTTGGGGTTTCCAACTGGCCGGTTATTTACTTCATCAACTCGGTAGCATCAAGCTCCTTTCTGGCGCCGTTGCCGGGGAAGAGTGGAAGACCTCTGCAAGGGGAGTTTTTCGCACTTACATCCTTTACTTTGTTTTAAGTTTTGCTTTACTTTATTTATTTTACTTGCATTATTTTTTATCAAAAACCCAAAAAAAATTAGTATCCTTTGTAGTTGTTACTTTTGTTGGTCTGTTATTGTCTTGCTTTATCATGCTGTCTATCAATGGTTGGTTTCTTTGAAACTAAATCTTTTTGGCAAGGTGGGTTCACAGAAGAGCAGCAAAATTATTATGAGGAACACCGCTTGTCACAAAAAGGGAAACACTTATGGGAACAAATCAATAGATTGTATATCATTGCTAGAAATGTGTGCTCTACTTATGATGTTACTTATTGCTTTGATAGATCTTGTTGCTGTAGGAGGTATAAACACCTCCCTTTTCAATGCGAGTATAATGATGATGTTACCATATCTTCTTATATTAATGGAAATTATGACTTTTATGATGTGGAACAAATTGAAGAATTTATTGCTTGGAAGGGTGCATTTGAACTTGCTTATTTGCTTGAAAATACTGATGATGCACCTTATAAATATGAGGTTTATGATATACTCACATTTTGCTTTGATAATTACAAGGAAGAAAATGGCTATATTCTTAAATACCTTAATAGATGCTCTCCAACGGAAGAGACAAATGCCTTGAAGGAGCCTATGGAAGAAGAAATTGCTGAAACTGGAAGCTCATTGGATGAAAAAGAGGAGGAGAGTGATGACCAAGAGGAGGAAGAATGGAGCTACCCATGTCTACCTCCCAATAAGAGTAACTCTCTAACTAATACCTTATTTGATCGCCCTCCATGCTTAACAAAAGAGGGTGAGTGTAATATTTATATTGTTAAGTTTGCTCATGATGCTACTGAAAATTATTATGAGAGAGGAAAATATGGTTGTTGGAATTTTCATGTTACTAAAACACCTCTCTTTATATTGAAAATTCCGAAGTTGCTCTTATTTTATCTACCCATGCTTGTTACTATATGCTTCTTTGATTTATTTTCTTACAAGATTCCTATGCATAGTAAGTGGGTTAGACTTAAATGTGTTTCATGTTTTCTCCTTGATGCTCTCTTTTGCTTCAATTCATATTTCTTATGTGAGCATCTTCTCGAATTACTGAGCCTAGCTCAAAGGCGTTAAAGAAAAGCACTCTTGGGAGATAACCCAATGTTTTATTTTCAGTACCTTTTATTTTATTTGAGTCTTGGAAGTCATCACTACTGTAATGACCGCTCCTTATCTTGTTTATTTCATTGTTGTGCCAAGAGAAGCCTCTAATTCGAGTGAGGTAAAGATTTGGGGATGTTGCTGTCCTGAAACTGTTTTCGGTGCTGCACCGTAAAAATTCGTATAAATTCTCTGTATATCTTTTGGACCTGAGATTTCTTGTGAATATGCCCCAGGTTATATCCAAACTTTCGTTAGTTGAACACTTTTTGATTTGAGCAACAGAAAATCCCTCAAAAATTCGACCTTTGTCAGCTGTTCTGTTTTGACAGATTTCTGCCAATATTTGTGTTTGCCGCTTTATCGCTTTCTTTTGATCACGGAACTTTTGGGGAAGTTGCTACAGTAGTATATGCTATATATGTGGTAGTTTTGGGTTGAAACCTGAAGTAAAAAGAGGTTGATTATATGTTATGCTACACTAATGTTGCTAATAGAATTGTGTTTAGTTTTGTATGAAGGAAGTTTTCAAGTGTAGGGATTGGAGAATGATGAGATGAGTTGAAGAATGGATAAAAGCTCAAGCTTGGGGATGCCCATGCATCACCCCAAGAAATATCCAAGAAGTACAAGCGTCAAAGCTTGGGGATGCCCCCGAGGCACCCCTTCTTCATCGGCAAAAATCAGGTCACCTTTCAAGACACTATATTTTTATTGCTTCATGCACTATGTGTTTTTCTTGGAGCGTCAGTTGTTTTAGTTTTCTTAGTTAGTTTAGTTTTGTTTGCTGCAATAAATGGTTGGACCCCAACAAATTTCCTTTGGAGGAGATGTACTCGTTTTCATTTGCCAAGAACACTCAGTTTTTCATTCTTACAATTTCACCGAGTGTTTTTCTTTTTCCGCTACTGCTTTTGGTTTTCGTTTTTGCCTTGATTTGCGTTCAGACCTTGTCATATCTCTTCATCAAGGTGTATTTTTTCCTCTGATCTTTATTGGTTTTCATCAAAAGAGGTGTCTTAAAAATTTCAAATGGTGTTGGAAAAGAGAAAAAGCTTTGTGCAAAAAAAGTGGTACAGGAAGGAGCTTGTGTAGACTGCGGCTTAGGCTTTTTCATGTCATGCTTGATATCTTTTTGATAGTATGCTTAGTGGGTTTGCTGTAGCATGACTTGTCTCAAATAACTGAGATTGCTTAATGAGCCTTTGAAAAAATCATGCGTTGTTTTTATTATATGGAAGCATTATTTTGGTTTTCTCCTTGATGCTTTATTTGGGTTAACTTGGCGCATGCTCACACATGTTAAACTCTTACAAAGTCACCAATAGCCTCTATGATCATTTAGTTTTTGACTTTTGATGCCATCTTATGCTTCTTTTAATGTCGCTTTGTCGCTTTGCATGATTATGGCCATTATTGCTCTATTAGTTGGTCGCTCCCAGTCTTTTGCTAGCCCTCGCCTTGTACTGAGTATGAGCTCTACTCGTGCATCCAACTCCTAAAAGCCAAAGTTTGCCAAAGTGTCCACCATACATACCTACTAGCAATTTGCTATTCCAAGTAAATTTGACTTGCTTTTATCTTCTCTTCAAATTAAACTCTTACCAGTGTTATGCAAAAATTGGTCAGTAAAGCTCTCACGAACCGGAAGGCACACTTTACTTTTTCCTGTTCTTAAAAATTTGACATTGTGGTCTCTTATGTTGAGTTGTTATGCTTGCAAGTTGTAAGTTGGATTCTAGCCCATCCATGCTGTCATGGGGCAAGCTTTCAACATTGCACTTCTTATTTGAGTTGATATCGTGATCTTTTGTTTATGGATGCCTGTGGTGTGAAATGAATTGGGAATCTTGTGGGGATCATGGAGTTTGTATATGTGTTAGGGAAACGCCTGGGCCGCCAATCTAAGCCATGCATAATTCATGGTGGAAATTTGCAGCATACCCATGGTGGACATTCGACGACGCATCTCAAAATAAAAAGCTATACAATTGGTAAATAAAAGAGATGTCGAGGTGTTCATTGTCTGCTTGTCCTGTCATTTTGATGTGGGCTTCTTCCATGTCATCGGGCACGGAGGTACCCCGTTGGCAGTTTTCGATGATACATATATACTTACAATGACAAGAGCCTTGCTTGGGACTCTAAGTTGAGTAGCATGAGGTTTGGGTACTCGTATTCACGGGACATGAGGTTTTCGACTTATGATTTGTCAAGCATATGCATCATAATTGTTCTCGCATTAACTCTAACCATTCAAGATGCTTATGATGGGGCAATGAGAGCTCAAAGCCGGTAAGTACCATAATTTTTGAAGGTTATAAAACTTGCAATCACTGCTTCCCTCTGCGAAGGGCCTTTCTTCTACTTTTTTTGTTGAGTCACCACCTTCTATATTTATGCACCATAAGAGAGCAAAGTTGTCATTCTTAGTATAATGTGCATTGTCCCAAAGTTTTCATTGATTGATTCATATTGTTGGTTTCACTTGTTCTTAAATTATTTGTATCTAGTCGCCCTCTTAAACTTGAAGCTGTCCTATGCATTTATGTTTTGCTCTCCATGAAGGACAAGCTGAAAACCATTTGTATGTTTTTCCTTATGATTTGAACACACGTTTGACTTTCATTGTTTCATTTTCATGATCCTTTGTTTGTGTTCATTTGCATGTTTAAAACATGGTTGCTAAGTTCCTATTGTCAAGATTATATCTTTCATGCCCATGTTTTAAGTTCTTATGATCCCAGCTCACAAATGCTTACATTTATGATCAAGATTGTGTAGGTGCATGTCACCTCAAAAATTATTCTTTTGTTATCACTTACCTACTCGAGGACGAGCAGGAGTTAAGCTTGGGGATGCTTGATATGTCTCCAACGTATCTATAATTTTTGATGCTCCATGCTTGTTTTTACACCATTTGCCTACTATTTCGTTACACTTCGTGGCACTTTTATGCATTTTCCGGAGCTAACCTATTAACAAGTCGCCACAGTGCCAGTTCCCTGTTTTCTGCTGTTTTTGTGTTTCAGAAGTGATACACAGGAAATATTCTCGGAATTGGACGAAACAAGTTCCTGAAGTCTTATTTTTCCCGGAAGCTTCCAGAGATCTGAAGAGGAGACGGAGTGGGGCCATGAGGTGGCCACACACCAGGGCGGCGCGGCCCAGGCCTTGGCCATGCCCCCTACGTGTGAGACCGCCTCGGTCCACTTCTGACGATGCCCCTTCACCTATAAAGACCCCCCGATGGAAAAAACCTAAGGATCCCAATCAGTTTTCCAGAACACATCGCGATCCGCCGCCGCCGTCGACCCGAAGATCGGGAGGGTCCAGAAGCTCTTCCCGGCACCCTGCCGGAGAGGGGAATCGCCACCGGAGGTCTTCTTCACCGCCATGCTTGCCTCCGAAGCGATGAGTGAGTAGTCTACCTTGGACTATGGGTCCATAGCAGTAGCTAGATGGTTGTCTCCTCCACCATGTGCTTCATGTTTAGATCTCATGAGCTGCCCTACATGATTGAGATCACCGTTATGTAATTCTACATGTTTGGTTTGTTGGGATCCGATGAATATTGGTGTTATGATTGAGTTGCTATACTGAAATATATCTTATGTTATCTCTATGTTGTTTATGATCTTGCATGCTCTCCATTGTTAGTAGCTATCTTGGCCGAGTAGTTGCTAGTGACTCCAAGAGGGGGTATTTATGCTCGATAGTGGGTTCATGCCTCTATTTAACCTGGGGGAGTGATAGGAACCTCTAAGGTTGTAGATGTGCTGTTGCTACTAGAGAGAAAACAACATTCATATGCTCAAGGGCATATGCTTTGTTTACATTACACACTTTGCTTAATGCAATTATCTGGTGTTCGCAACTTAATACTTGTGGAGTTCTCGGATTGATTAGCCACAAGTGGATTATTAGTCATAGATGCAGTTGGATGGCGGTCTATGTATTTTGTTGTAATGCCCAGAGTAAATCGCATAGTGATCTTCTTGACATATCACGTTATCTTTATTCTATCAATTGCCCAACTGTAATTTGTTTACCCAGCATGTGTTATTTAT
Organism: Dactylis glomerata; assembly: GCA_007115705.1. NCBI lineage: Eukaryota > Viridiplantae > Streptophyta > Magnoliopsida > Poales > Poaceae > Dactylis > Dactylis glomerata. The sequence goes on along the minus strand of QXEO01000937.1, from coordinate 15,698 downwards.
CTTATGGAGAGACACCACTAGTGAACTGTGGACCCCGGTCCTATTTCCATCATATTGCTATCACCTGTTTACTTTACTCGCACTGTTTACTTTACTCGCATACTTCTACTGTTTTCCACTCGATACGCTCATAACCTTTGTTTCAAGCAAACCGGTGAGATTGACAACCTCATCGCAAGTTGGGAGCAAAGTATTTGGTTGTGTTGTGTGCAGGTTCCGCGTTGCTACTGGCCGAAGACGAGTCAACAAGTATCGTTAAACGCCGCCCTTGTTGGAGTGTTATTAAGCCAGTCTGCATCACCTTCAGTCGTATTGTCTGCTCTTCTCCTGATCGACATAACCTTGGTTTCTTAACTGAGGGAAAACTTGCTGCTATCTTCATCAAACCTTCTCTTGGGGTTTCCAACTGGCCGGTTATTTACTTCATCAACTCGGTAGCATCACCCGCTGGCCAGCTTTACCAAGAGCAGCTCGCTCAACATCTCGGACCAGGTCCAAAAGAACGCACGAGTCGTGGAGTCTCCGTAGGCGGCCTCCAACCCTAGTGCTGGTACTAGGGATGATGAGTCGCCGTCCTGCATCGCGCCCTGTAGCAGCCCCTACGTCGCTTGCACGCCCGTTCGTGGCCCTTCGACTTTAGCCGAACTCGACGCCATAACGGTATATAAGCGTCGCAATCCTCAGCAAGTAACTTTTTCATTAGCTTGCATCCGTTTTCTGAAGCCCTACACATGTCTCCGCAGGAGAACGAAGTGGGATGCACCCTCCTCTTGATTATTAACAAGGAATTACATGAGGTCGCGAAAGCAAATATCATTCAACCACTCGAGCGCAACTTCCACGGCCAGCCAATGCCCCCCAATGCCTACAGGATTTCCATTGTTCGGGTGTTGCCGGGTTATGAAGAAGTAGACCCTCCTATGCAACCACCCGGAGCCGAGAGCGAGGTGTACCTAGGAGGAAGCTTGGGTTATATGATGCTATGGCCGAAAGTAATGATTCGGCTAGACCACCCAGGGACCGCCAGCAACTCAGAACCGCCGGTCAGATCGGCGCCGCCAAGCAACCCTATCATAGGCAGCACCAGCACCTCACAGAAGTTGGCAGAGCCAGTCAGATCGGCGCCAAGCCAGGGAAAAGGCACTATGCCGCCAGTGGCGCCATCTCCTATAGCGGATGATCCTGCAGCGAATGATCCTATAGAGCCTGAGGCACATAATAATATGGATCCTATCAATGCCTTCATCACTGACTTCGATGGACCATTTGAAGTGGATATTCCCCACGGCTGCTTCCCTGATCAACAGCTCCTGGAGAAAAGTAATGTCTCTAAGCGTTGTCTAAGCTTCCTGTCTCAAGAAACGCCAGAGGATGTCGCCCCCAATACTCAAACTGCGGCGGCAAATATTATCACCCCGAATACACTCCATGGGCTGATCGATAAGGCTTGCACAGAAGTTGTCTCTCGCCCTAAGAAGCCGCGGAAAAGAGCTAAGAAGGATAAAGGTGTATCCAGCAGCCAGCCTGTGCCTCCCGCAGCCGGCAAGCCCGTGAAGGAGATCCGGAGTCAGGACAACATACCGATCAAGGGATGGAGGGAGTATCACGTGGCGGGCAAACCGATCCTACCACCGGAAGCTCTCAAGACCTTAACTGGGGATATGAGGAGCCTACATGATAGCGTACTCACATGGGAGATGCATCTTCTCTCAATGACATCTCCCTCATACCCAGTTTTCTATGACAGAGTGCCAAAGAAATTGGGCTTCATCGACAGATCCCCCGGTGATGTGTTCTTCCTAAGATTTGATGATATCTTTGAGATGTTCCACTGCCGCCGTCTCGACCCAACCTTGGTCCGCCTAGTTGCGCTGAGTATGTCGCACCAGCTCATGCAAGAGAACACTCCGAAGCTCGCGATACTCGACCCCTACTACATGAAAGACATATACTTGCAGACCGAAGGCACCCGTCAAATAGTGAAGAACTACATTACGGATTTCATGGTGGCAATAAGGAGAAGAAGATATTTCTCGTGCCGTACTTTTTCGAGTAAGTCATTTGCTTGCCGTCAGAACATGCTTTCCTAGATTTCCGTCAATCCTTTTGCATGCATAACACACCTGGTATTGTTTTCCGCAGAAGCACATATTGTGTCCTCATCGTACTATACCTGCAAGACTCATATGCCATGTATCTTGACTCGGGGAGTGCTGACAAGAAGAAGGACTACACATTTATCAAGGCAGTTCTAGATGATGCCATCAATGGCTTCGTCGAGAAAGCTGGCCCCATCAAGAAAGAAGTAGTCAGGCGAGGCCAGCTGATCTTCAAGCACAACACGACCTTCCCATGCCTCAAGCAGCCGGAAAATAGTTCAAGGGATGGCTACTATGCCATCCATCATATGCGGGAGTTTGTACGGGATCAACATCAGCTTCTGTTGCCGAGTAGTCTTCAGGAATGGCGCAAAGACTTTGCGAACGTGCCTGATGCAGATGTCCGCCTTGAGATCTACCGCATCCAGCAGAAGATCGCACATATAATCCACAGAGATGTCTGCAGTAGAGAAGGGGTGTTCTACTACGGCCCTATCCCACCAACCAACACGGAGATAGAAGCACGCTTAGAGATGCAGGGCGACTGACAAGGGTATAGTTAATAGAGCCCGTTAGTTGAGTACCCCTGAGGCCCGATAAGCTAGGCCCAATTGTAATGATAGTCGAATACGAGTTAATACCGTATGTCGATATTTGTAATCTGTATCGAACCCTACCCGATCCTCGAGACCTGGCCACCTATATATAGGGGCCAGGAGGGGACGGTGTAGGGCAGATTGAAAGCAAGCCAGGTTGAACACCCAAGTTTACTTTCGATACACACCTATTTCGACTAACTTTACCTTCGAGTTCATCCGACGCCCTATCTCCCCGATCCTAAGTCCTTCATCTAGGACATTTGTCGAGTTAACCCTCGTCAATTGGCGCCGACCGTGGGGATTGAGGGCGTTGGAACCATGAATTCGACGGCTTTTTCGCTTTTAGCCAACAACAGTCCAGAAGTCGATGGAAGTCAAGAGGTAGAACTAACAATTGGAAGTTTGAGCATCTTCATCGAGCCGTCGGGTTCCTCTCGCCTTTCGGATCCAATGAAACAAGATCAAGATCCATCGGCACAAGAACCCGAAACAACAATGATGATGGAGTATTCTGAAGGCTCTTCCAGCGAAGTAAATTCGCCGGTCAGCCTAGAAGAAGCACAAAAAGAAAAGATCGCAGAAGACGACGAAGAAAAGGAAAATTTTGACGTGGAAGTCCAAATCAATGATCTCACGATCTGCCTCGACAATATCTCAGACAATTCAACAGACACATGGAAGACAGGGTTAGAGCTTTCTGAAGACAGCAACTCGATCTTTTCATGCTTTAATAGCAACATCGGCAAGCAGTGCCAGGTACTCGCCATTGTGGGCGACAACTCAGAAGAATTTGATGAAAATAACAACCCAGTGATAAACCCAGCAAATATCGATAGAGGAGCAAATCACCTAGCAGAAGGGCAAACAGTGGAAACCCTCGCAGCCAGGGAGAAAAATCGACTATCAGTCGACGAGTGGAAAATAATAAGAGAAGCCAGTAGAACACGGCAAACCAATACCATCCAGCTCCAGCAAAGACATGCTTCTTGGGTATCATTATGCCCTCAGGCAGCAAGCAAAGCAATTAGCAAAGGAAAAGGTAGAGATACAAAAAAGAAAAGATTCAGCTATTGCAGCCAGCGAAGCTGCCCGTAGAGCACGAAGCGACGCATCATACAGCAACGCAAGGAAAAATCGTCGACATGGCTCAAGGTATGACAACCTCGAGTATTCCGACAAGCAAAGTATTTCCAAAAACCTCGACTCGTCCTTCCTATCGGTCGACGAGCAGGGAAACATCCTACCAAAAACTCCTGAAGCAGCACTAGTGGAAGCACAAGCATATCTACTTACAACTCGACCAAGTCCAGGAGATCCTAGGGAGCATATGCATAGAGCAGCATTGAACGGACTCAACATGGTAAGTCACAAGCTATCAGCAAAAGGAGAAGAAGCACATCATCGCAAGGAAGCGCACAAAGCAAGATCACCTCGCCGTCACAACAGTCCTCGGCATAAAAGCAACAAACACCGATCTCGATCGCCATCATCAAAACAGCACGGTGGAACTCGAAGATCGCGATCCCCAAACGAAAGGCGCGACTATGAGGACGACGAAAAGGAGATGGGGGCATCGTGCTTTGCCCGTAGAGTTCGCATCACGCCAGTTCCTAAGGGATTCAAGTTACCTCACGACCAGCAAAAGTACGACGGATCACAGGAACCACAATCATGGCTCACAGATTACCTGCAAGCAGTTCAAATACTGGGAGGAACCAAAGAGACAGCAATGCAAAGTTTGCAATTACACCTCACCGGCGCAGCGAGGTCATGGTTGAGCAAACTAGAGAAAGAATCCATTGGAAGTTGGGAAGATCTCACAAAGCAATTTACAAGCAACTTCAGGTCAACATACAAACGACCAGCATCAATAGAAGAAGTCAAGGCATGCGTGCAACAACGCGACGAAACACTACGAGCATACATCCAAAGATGGAGCCTCATCAAAAACTCAGCAGTCGAAGTCTCAGACGAAAGAGCAATAGACGCGTTCATCATTGGACTAAGGCGAAGAGACCTAGTCGAAGAGATGGGTAGAATCAAGCCTAAAACAGTGTCAGACCTCACGGACACAGCAAACAGGTTTGCAGATGGAGAAGATGCGTGCAACAACAAATGGACACGATCTCCAGAGGACGACAGAAGAAACAGATATGGAAGCCAACGGAGACGATCCCGAAACTACGACACCTACGGCTCTCATAGCCAAGTCGCCGCAGGATATAAAGACAACAGTTATCAAGGAAACGATCGCAGAAGCTCGGGATATCGCAGCTACGGAAGAGAGGACTACAAGAAGTTCCCGCCAAGAGAATCCAGAGAGTACAACCCATCACCAGAAGATATGCTCAACGGGCCTTGTCATATACACTCAGCGTTCGTCGATGGAAAGCGAGTATCAAGGCACGCAATGAAAGACTGCACAACATTCTTAAAGCTACAAGAAGCAGCAATAAACAAGCAAACCGAGGCAAGGTGACAAGGATTCGAAGGAAGCAACAATCCCGCGACAAACCAGCAAGGAAACAATGGAGTTCCTCAAGGACAAGACCAGCAAAACAAGGGACACGACGACGAAGGGTACGTCCCATCAAAAGGACACATTACAGCAATGATACAGCCAGTGCCTAAGTCGAACAAAGAAGAAAAGAGTATAACTCGACAAGTCAATCTAGCAGTCATGTCGCCTCCAGCTACAACAGAATATCTGCATTGGTCAGAACAACCAATCGAGTTCAACAGAGAGGACCACCCCATAACAGTACCTCGGCCAGGAAACGCGCCTCTGGTACTCAAAGCTCAAATCGGCGCGTATGATGTCGACAGAATATTCATGGACGCTGGGAGTGGAATTAACTTGATATACGCGAAAACACTCCGAGCGATGCATATATCACTAGAGTTTCTGAAGCCAACAGACTGTTCCTTTCATGGAATCGTACCAGGAAGTGCCAATTACCTGCTGGGTCGAATAGCACTCAATGTTTGCTTCGGCAACCGACAAAACTACAGAAGGGAGAAACTAGACTTCGAAGTCATGGACTGGCCATCACAATATCACGCGATCCTCGGACGACCCGCGTTTTCGCGATTCATGGCAGTACCTCACTACACATATTTGGTACTTAAGATGCCAGGACCAAAAGGAATAATCACAGTAAAAGGAAGCTTTGAAGTTTCAGATCTCTGCGACAGGGAATTCCACAAGATGGCGCAAAATTTTGGCGTAATAGCCAACCATGCAGAAAAGGCAAAGAGCGCGACTACAGAAGGCGTCAAGCTACTCGAAGGATGCACCACGGAGCCCGAAACAAAGAAGCAACGAACAGCAACACCAGGAGAAGACACAGGCACAGAAGAGAAAGGGAAAGCTACGGCGACATAAGCATCATAAAGACAATAGAGTAGAACAATAAAGGCCGTAAAAGCCACGAGTTATTCCAGGGGCAATGCCCTCTAGATCCAGAACACGGGTCACAGGCCGGATCTCTCGGGTCACCCCATGTATCTTACAATATAAGTATAAATAAAGACAAAGCGTTCCTCATATTCGAGTTTACGAGTCTTTCAAAGAGAATATGCGGCAAACGCACGAACCATACAAATACGCCTTGAGAATAAATTTTAGACATATAGTCGCGAAAAATCTCTCGCGTTCCACACATACTTTACAACATCGGGTTGTCAGAATCATCTACACCTAAAGGATCTAAATAATGATACTCGCGGAAAAACGCGGCATCCGCCTCTAGAAGCCTAGCTACAAGTCTTCGAGCAGGTTGAAGCGTGCTCTCCATATGAACCCGAAGGCTAGCTCTACCAGGAGCTAAACTTAAAGACATCGTGCTATAATTCAATCTGGGGTGCCACTTGCGTATCCACCCGAGAGCAAAATTGGCACCAGCCACTAAGTTCAGTTCTATTAGCCTATGAATACGATGGCTGGATCGGAAAGTATCAAGAAGAAGTGGGAAAGTTGCAGGCAAAGGATTACGGGGAAGCATGATGGAGTGCATAGTCGTAAGAGCTCGCCGGCAACCATCAACTGACTCGCCAATGTGCTGGGCACGATCTTGAAGTAATACAATGGCGCTACGGCGTCGAGGATCAGACCACAGAGTCTCATAGCCAGTCGACATCTTCTCCAAAGCAGCGTTTCGTTCAGCAACTCGACGTTCTTCAGCAGCAAAATCCAAGCAAGTACCTACAATGACAAATATATCACAAAGGAAGTGCACAAACAGCCAAAAGAAGAAGTCGAAAGAAAACTCACATCGCAACAGCTCGCCAGCAGACTCGACAATTCCAAGAATGAAAGATTCGCACTCTTCGTTGTGAACAACCTTTGCCGTCAAGCTGGAGACCTTTTCTTCAAGTGAAGAGATTTTCTTCATATAGCCGCTGGCCTGGCTAGCCTTTTTAATAGCCATCTGTGCTTGGCGTTTAGCCAAGGATAGGCAAGTCTCAAGGTCGGAAATCCTGGAAGAATATTCTTCGCAGTGACTACATCGACTAAGAGTCGACGAAATCTGAGGATTGAATCCGCGAGCAGAGGAAGGAGCAGGAGGATGAGAAGAAGGATTACTGTCACACATCGACTACAAAAAGAAAGAAAGGAGCAGCAATTTCAGAAAGGCAGCATAAAACTTCTTACGAAGTGGATATATTCACATAAGAGTACAACCCTATGACTAAGGTTCTCGGGTTGTACCTACTTGGAGTCTTTTTACATTCAAAAGGAGAAAACTAAATACTACAAAGAGGCTGAATCTACGCCACCTCAGTATTGTGCTCCATGGAAGAAGGGGGCGCGGCCAGTTCCTCGCTAGCAGTCGATGGTGGCACTGGAGCTTTCGGCGCTGGAGATGGTGCAGCAGGCACAGCAGAGGCCGCCAAAGGAGAAATTGTGTTCAGCAATGCAGGCGCCAATTTCTTCGCCTTCTCGAAAAACACCTTCATCTCGTCACGGGTATAACCATGGGGGGAGTTAACTTTCTCCCAATCAAAGTCTGTGCCATGCGCAAGAGAAAGGGCAATGGCACCTTCGGCGCCGCGCTTAATGGACAGCCCCTTCAGATGGAGAGTAGGGTCTTCATCGCTGTCAAAAATCTTGGCGAGTTCAGTCAGGTTGCCCTTCGGGACTGCCATCTTTTTCTTCGGCCACAACCCGACGAATAGCCGTGACAGAACGCGGCCAACCAACTCAAAAGTTTCCTGGATAGATATCCAGTTTTCTTCGAGTAGGTTAACCGCATCCATAAGAGGATCATCATCCGTTTGCAGGGACGACGGAGATACCCCCGTGAATTCTAAAGCAATAGGAAAGAAAGGAAGAGGCAAGTGTCAACAAATACACTAGTGCATCAGGGGACGAAAACAGAAGACAAGTCGAAGAAATTTACTTTCGGCAGCAGCAGAAATGGTGTGAAGACGCTCCGCCACGGCTTGCTCTCGTTGAGCATGCTCCTGGTTGGCATCAGCTAATGCTTTCTCAGCTTTCTTCGCCTTGGCAATCGCAGATTTCTGCGACTTTTCAGCAATTGCCTTAGCAGCGGTCGCAGCGTCATAAGCTTTCTGCGAAGCCTTGAGCTCCGCCTCTAGAGACGCAATGCGAGCATTAGCTATTGCTAAGGTTTCTACAAAAGAAGACAAAAGGGAGTCAGACAAACAGGATAAGGCAAGAGCACAAAGGGAAAGTAATGACTGAACACCCAAATTGCACCTTCGGAAGCTTTTGCAACCTTTAGGTAACCCGCACATTCAGTGCCCAAATCGATGAATCTCTTTACCAAAGCCTGCAGAAAAGAGCATGTCAGAGAAAAGAGTGGACAAAAGGAAAGCAGGCAAAGACGAGTCACTCACATCATCAGAAGAAACCATTGGTACATGGGCCTCCAGAGAAACGTCGGTTCCTTTAGCTTTCTTCGCATGTTTTTGATTTCGGGCTTTGGTTTGCGAAATCTTCTTCACGGAGACCCTGGTAATCCTCGGAGCAACATCTAGCTCAGCCGGCTCATCAGGGGCCACAGGTGGAGCAGATGCAGCATGTGCCGGCGGCTCCTCATCATCACTACATGACAAGAACAAGTTATGGAAACAAGACAAGGGAAATCGAAATATATGATTCCAAATACTTACGATGCTAGCATGTCGAAGTATTCGAGATCTTCGACAATAGCGGGAGCTTTACCAGCCGCCGCAGAACTCGAGGAAGCAATATCGTCGACACGCTTCCTTTTCTTATCGACACCAACCTCATCAGCAAGAATGGGAGGAAGCGACGTCGACGAGCTAGTCTCATCTTCCGATTCCTCGATATCATCTTCGTCCTGACTTTCGTCAGCCTCGGGGGCTTCAGATGCAGGAGAGGCGAGATCAGCTGGTAGGGGCCCTGTCTCCGGAAGAGGAGGGCGAGAAACAATGAATACGTGACCCTGCATATTAATAAATCAGCAGAGTTCGGGTACCAAAGAATACTGCAAGTCGAAATCAAGAGAAGTTTGGCAAAAAGTGGATGCAGCGATATATACCTCAGGAATAGGGTGCACGGAGTCGAAGAAATTTGCTTTCAAGTCAGCAACTGAGTGCTCCTTGGTGAGCTTGGTGAGATTCCTGACTCGCTTGTCGACATCTTCTTTCGACATCAGATCTTCGGATATGCGAGTAGGGTCTTCTAAACCAGAATAAGTCCAAAGTTTGGTGAGGCGGTGCTGTAGGGGTTGAACTCGACGTTGTATGAAAAACGCCATGAGTTGGATACCCGACAAAGCACCTCCTAGGCCTGTTTTCAGATTTTGAATGCGGGATAGAAGAGGGAGAATTTGTGCAACTTCCTCATCTGAGGGAAGCGAATCCCACGACTTCAATTTCTTCACTTCTTGAGAAGCGTCAAAGGGAGGAAGGCTGAACTCATCTTCAGGAGAGGATTTGCGGTCCTTGATATAGAACCACTTTGTCCTCCACCCTTGGACAGATGCGGCCATGGAAAACTCAAGATATTGCGCCTCAGGGCGCACAGAAACAACGGCTCCGCCCAGTTCGGGTTTCCTTGCCAGAGAAACATTGGGACGGAGTCGAAAGATCGATCTCCAGAGAGCAAAGTGGGGCTCAATACCCAAAAATGACTCGCAAAGAGTCACGAAGCAAGCAATATGAAGAAGGGAATTGGGAGTGAGCTGATGGAGCTGCACACCATAGACAAATTGCAGCCCACGGAGAAACTCGTGGGCAGGAAGGGACAAACTACGGAGGAGAAAAGCAAGGAATATTACCCGGTAGCCGCTCGGGGGCTTCGGGATCCGTTCGGTGCTAGGAAACTTGATGGAATCTTCGGCAGCGATGAGGCCGTCCGCCGTGGCTTTCTCCACCTCCTTCTTGGTGACGGTGGAGCGAACCCAGTTGGTAGCAGAAGACTTGGCCATAGCGTTCTTGGTGGCCAGATGCTTCACGCGCATTCAGTACAAAAGTGCGCTCGGGGGCTTCGCAAGAGAGCAAGAGGTAGAGGAGATCAGCAATGGAGGCGGCGGAGGTAACGAGCTGGTGAACAGTACGATTCCCCACTATGCCATTTATATATATCTTCTGGGAGAAGGATCGTGGGCTGAGACGTGGCGCAAAGATCGGAAACGGCAGCCCACCAACGGTCAAAAATCGTGCAGCCCGTTAAACGGTAAAAAAATCGGGAAATTACAATGCTACCCATAAAACGGTTCGCATTGATGAAGAGTTACATCTTTATTGACGTCATCAAGTATATATATAAAGGTAAAAGGATGGCGCCGACGAATGCTAAAACTTATCGAAGGAATCAGATATGAAGGATCTTTTGGCTATAAGCCTTAGGGGCTGTTAATTGCATAAATATCGAATGGAACTATTCATTGAAGTAGTGGACTTGAATTAGAAGACAAGATGTTCTTGAAAGTATCTCGAGTTGAAGAATTTTGCAAGTAAGGTGTTTCGAGTTGAAGTGTGACGAGCTATATTATTTCTTGAGCCTATACTCGAGAAAATCTTTTTTCGACTATAGCCTCGGGGGCTACTCCCATCGGGAGCGCTGAGCGCGCACCCGACGATATTCATTGGAAAAGCATTGAAGAATGGAGAAGTGTTACTCCCATCGGGAGCGAGTTTTGTGGTTGTGGAAACCCGAATATTTTCAGTCAAACTTTGACTGCGACATGAGATTCTCGAGTTACGTTATCGCAACGAAACTCGAATGCCGTGATTTATCACGAAGGTAAGACCCCGGGATCCGTCCTGTGTGGCCCGGTATACGCACATGGATGCGCTCTGCTGGTATGTATCCGTGTCTACGACGCGAAGAAAATCCTGGTGGACGCACTGGGTACCCTGAGAACCACTGGGACTCATTTTTTGTAAGTCCTAAATGAGGCAAAAGAGTGAGTTTGACCGGTATCCCGAATTCAAGTCCAAGGGGATTGAATTTGAAGTAGGTGACAAGTATCTGTTCCGGCAGTTAACTGACCTCTTGATCCGTCAGAGTTGTCAGGCTTGTTCATCGAGACCCCTTGCGAGCAAATTATCATCAATATAAGTCGAAATACCAAGTCGAAGATTTCAAGATAAAGTCGAAGAATTGATCAAGTCGAAGATTTGAAGATTAGAGATTCAACCCGAATCTGCAATTCTGGTAGAATCTCAGGGGCTACTGACAAGGGTATAGTTAATAGAGCCCGTTAGTTGAGTACCCCTGAGGCCCGATAAGCTAGGCCCAATTGTAATGATAGTCGAATACGAGTTAATACCGTATGTCGATATTTGTAATCTGTATCGAACCCTACCCGATCCTCGAGACCTGGCCACCTATATATAGGGGCCAGGAGGGGACGGTGTAGGGCAGATTGAAAGCAAGCCAGGTTGAACACCCAAGTTTACTTTCGATACACACCTATTTCGACTAACTTTACCTTCGAGTTCATCCGACGCCCTATCTCCCCGATCCTAAGTCCTTCATCTAGGACATTTGTCGAGTTAACCCTCGTCAGCGACGGCAGGCCCTTCAACACGCTACAGGGCATCCGCCCCTTCCCGCCAAAACCGAAGAGCACAAAATGAAGCAATAGATATTTGTGACTTGTTGTAATCGTGATGGATGAAAAATGTTGTCGCACAATGTTATTACTTTTCATGAACATGTGTACCAAACTCTAGCTAGCTTGCTCTCGATATATACCTTTTGTATATGCTTGTGTACATTCTTGCATGCATGCTTTAGCCTTTTTTGTTTTCGTTGACTAATTAATGTGATGTCTCGCATATTATCATCTATTAAATCTTTTGTGATGTTTTTGGTTTAAAGATGACGACGAGGTGGTACGTCGTGTTTGAGGGTAGGGTTCCAGGGGTCTACGACAAGTGGGAGGACTATTTCAAGCAAGTCAACAAGTTCAAGAGCAACAACTACAAAGGATTCAAGACTAGAGAGGAGGCGGAAGCTAGGTACAATAACTATCGGCGAGGGAGAGAGGGGCGGAGTAGGATGAAGACATGCTTCATTGTTATCTCCGTCTTGCTTATGATCTTGCTCATTGTGTATGTGATGGTAGTTTAGATGACTACCGGCACCGCCGGCGGTGATATGCATGCATGCCTAACTAGTTAGCTCGATGAAGACTTGTAGTATTTGTGTAATAATATGATATTTGTCAACTTGTACTAATGTGACTTTGGCCGATACTTCTAATATGATGGAAATGACTATTTTTTTATATATATACTGCTATATGTCTATAATATACTGTTATATGTCTGTAATATATACTGTTATATCTCATCTGCAATATACCAGTAAAATCACTATAATTTTTTTTCGAAAAAACACAGCCGTGGCGTACAAAATAGAAGTTCTGTGGCGCACAGGTCAGTGGCGTAGGGCGCACACCACTGCTACGATACACACCCAAGGCGTACAAGCCTGTACGCCACAGATACAAAACACACCCATGGCGTACAATCTGTACGCCACGGGTAGGCCTATACCAGTGGCGTCTTACCCGTGGCGTACAGAGATACGCCACCAATGACCAAATTCTGTACGCCACGGATAGGCTTTTTCCTAGTATTGTGGTGTGTAAACAAGCATGGAGCATCAAAAATTATAGATACATTTGAGACATATCAAGCATCCCCCCAAGCTTAACTCCTGCTCGTCCTCGAGTAGGTAAGTGATAACAAAAGAATAATTTTTGAGGTGACATGCACAATCATAATCTTGATCAACTATGTAAAGCATTGAGTGCTGGGATCAAAGAACTTAAAACATGGGCATAAGAGACATAATCTTGACAATAAAACTTAGCAACCATGTTATAACATGAAAAGAAACACAAACGAAAGATCATGAATAATGAAACATTGAAAGTCAAACATGTGTTCAATTCATATAGAAAAACATATCAAGTGGTTTTCAGCTTGTCCTTCATGGAATAGCAAAACATAAATGCATAGGACACCTTCAAGTTTAAGAGGGCGACTAGATACAAATAATTTAAGAACAAGCAAAACCATAATCATGAATCAATCAATGATAAATGATGAGGATTGGCACGCCAGGACGACCTACGATATGTGATAATTATGTCTAAGGTTGTGTCATTAATTTGTATCTATGTTCATGTTATTTCTTAGCCTGGTCACGTTATGGGCCACTTAGGTTTTATTTTATGTTTCGGGTTTGGGCCTGTCCAAGCCCAACAGTTTTCTGGCCTCCTATATAAGGAGGCTGGGCGGCTAGGGTTTAGGGAGGCAGAAAATTATGGAGAACATTGTGTTCACGTGTGTGTTCCATCCCTCCGGGGTTGGCGTATTGAGACGACGTCTCCGATGTTCGTCTAGTTATCCAATATATTGTTTTGCGTGAAGGTGCTTGTAATTCAAGTATTGTCGTGCTGCTGCATGAGGCTCGCTGTTCATCACCGAGTTGCTTGTTGGATTCATCTATTCGGCATGAGGTTCGTCTACATCGATGAGTTGCTCGCAGGATTGACGTTCCCCATCTTCAGGTTACGCGTATTGCTCGCATGATTGGAAAATCTTATCAGATCTATTGGATCAGGAGGTGCATCGTGAAAGATCGGGCAAACTATCTTCATCAATAAACTTTGGGACTATGCACATTATACTCAGAATGGCAACTATGCTCTCTTAAACGGTACATAAAGGTAGAAGGTGGAGACTCAACATAAAAGTAAAAGAAAGGCCATTCGCAGAGGGAGGCAGAGATTGCAAGTTTTATAAACCTTCAAAAATTATGGTACTTACTAGCTTTGAGCTCTCATTGCCCCCATCATAGGCATCTTGAGTGGTTAAACTTAATGCGAGTACAATTACAAAGCATATGCTTAACAAATTATAAGTTGAAAACCTCGTGTCCCGTGAAGTGCGAATACCCAAACCTCATGCTACTCGACTTAGGTCCCAAGCAAGCTCTTATCATTGTAAGTATACACGTATCATCGAGAACCGCCAACGGGGTACCTCCTGCCCGATGACATGGAACAAGCCCACATCAAAATGACAAGACAAACAGACAATGAACACCTCGACATCTCTTTTTATTTACCATTGGTTTAGCTTTTTATTGTGAGATGCGTCGTCGAATGTCCACTATGGGCATGCTGTAAATTTCCACCATGAATGATGCATGGCTTAGATTAGCGGCCCATGCATTTCTCTAACACATATACAAACTCCATGATCTCACAAGATCCCAACTTATTTCACATCGCGAGTATCCATAAACAAAAGATCACGATATCAACTCAAATGAGAGAAAGTGCAATGTTGAAAGCTTGCCCCATGACGACATGGTTTGGCTAATTTCCAACTTACAACTTGCAAGCATAACATCAACATAAGAGAGCCACAATGTCAAAATTTTAAAAGCGAGAAAAGTAAAGTGTGCCATCAGGTTCGTGAGAGCTTTACTGACTAATTTTTGCATAACACCAAAAAGAGTTTAATTTGAAGGATAGATAAAAGTAAGTCAAATGTACTTTGGATAGCAAATTGCTAATAGGTATGTATGGTGGACACATTGGAATAACTTGGTTTTTGGGAGTTGGATGCACGAGTAGAGCTCATATTCAGTACAAAATGAAGGCTAGTAATGGCTTGTAAGTTGTTGCCTGTCAAAACCCACCGGCGAGCAGCGACGAGCAACACGAAGAGCCGGGAGGCTCCCAGAGCTGCTGGTGGGCCCTGGTCCCTCGGTCAACGGCCCGCAAAACTCCGGCACACGTCCTGGCTGGTGCGAGGGCGTGCCACCTGATCTATACCTGATCAGGAAGGTGATGGTTTGCTTCGATTGGTTTCCTGCATGGCCGACACGCAAACATTAAATACGAGCCTCGATCGGCTCTCAGGTTTCCCTGTGAATCGGCTCAGGTAGCCGATGGTCCCATGGATCTGCACTGGATCTACAATAACATGGGGTTTTGCTTCATCAAAACAAGTCAAATCGATCTACGACAGTTTAACGCTTTCACCACATAACTGGAACATCCCACGCGTAATTGAGCCTGGTAGATACGAAAGATAACAGAAAACTAACCCTAGAGGAGGCCAAAAAATCAACGTAGAGTCAATTCCCGAAACAACTCCTCTCGAATCGGCAAACCGTATCCTTACGTACTACTGGATCGTTCAACCCGTTTGTGAGGCCTAACCATGCGGATATTAAACTAATCCTTGGAGAACAAGGAACAACTATGACAGACTAAATCGACTGAATAAAGATCAAGCAAGATGCTGCCCTTACACCCAAAATAAGTGCAAAGGCAGCGAGATTTCCAAGGGCAGCATGACTAAGCAAACATGAACAAAAAGCACCGATGCTAGCCCAAACAGATCTATAATAACAGTATTACTCGCCATCAACAAGGCTTCAGTACGAGCAACACCAAAATAACACATAAGCATATGCTGCCTAGATCGCGAGATGCGATCTAGGCAGCACGACGCTTACCTGGAAGAAACC
>QXEO01000936.1:0-13417 GCA_007115705.1 Dactylis glomerata | reverse complement strand
CCAATCTTATACCCCCATCTTATTCACTTCCAATATCTTACACTCTCAACTTATACTCTCAAGAGATTTTGACAAAGAATTTATTTACCTCTTTAATTACAAAGTCTTTTCAAATATTTGTTTTACTCTATTCCTCATCTACTTCAAATTAATACTATGGACGATATACCAACCTAAGACCGAAGGACTTTTGAATCAAAAGATGAGGGACTTAATATTTTTCAAGACTTCAACCTTGGAGGTCAACTACGACCGCTACCATCAAAAGAGAGTCTCTTCACCTGATCCAGAAATCTTCCAACAAGAGTCAACCCTGTGAGACAAAGACTACAAGAGCAAATAGAGAGTGATCAGAAAAGATGAAGACCCAGCAACCTTTTGACCCATAGGACTTATAGGAAATGCTTAGTTGTTGTGATTAAGCTACCCTTACCTCACGATTATTAAGTGTGCTTAGTGCCTTGTGTGTTTGAATGATTGATTTGTTGTGAGATGTGTTGCTCATACGCCATCCGGCAACATGTAGCAACCACTCCAAAAACTTGTTTGCTCAAAAATGTTTTCGTCTTTCTCGCCAAACTACACTCTAACCATATCAATCGGAAGACACAAAGAAAGGAAAACCAGGAATCAACCACTAGCTACCCGGAAGTTGCACTTAGCTACAAAGCTGGTAGGAACAAGTTGGATCAATATTTTGGAGCACCAATCAGGAAGCATTAGTCACCTTCGTTTGGGACTAGTAGGCTTGTTTATTTCTTTGTAAATCAAGAGCGAGACTTGTAATGCGCAAGACCCTTTTTAATAAAATCCTATGGTTTAAACCGAGAAGATCTTCGTTTTTGAAAATGTGATTGTTTGTTGAAATTGCTATGTGATTGGTGAATATGTGTTTTTGGCCCGTATGGCCTTATCACATTTTGGGTGTATCCAATCTTTCTATCTCGATAGGAATCAATATACACTCTATCTCTTATCTGGTAATCTCATTTCCCAATCTATCTCAATCTTAACTTGTGAATCTCGGGACGAGATTCTTTTTAAGGGGGGAAGATTGTAACAACCCAAATTTTTGGGAAATAGAAATAAATGGATTTATTAAAATCCCAAATTTTGGAGCCAACAAAAACTTTTATTTTGAATATAAGATTAATTTCTTGCCTTTTCGAAACTTCTGAATTTGGGCATTTGCTCCCATGCTTCAAATAAAAAGAGTATGGGAAGGGTTTTAAAACAAATAATTATACCTGTAAAATGTTTTTGTTAAATTGAAATAGTTTTCTAACTATTAAATTTTGTGCGTGGTTACATGCTAAACCCATTTGGGTCAATGGCCAAACAAAAATTAAGTCAATCCATCACAAACAAATAGAAAAGAATCAAGAAACTAAACCGCAACACAAAAACCTAAGTAAGAAAAGAGGAAGTAGTGATCTTAACAAAATCACTGATTACACTACTTTGCCCTTATATATTAAGCAATATTTGAACTATACCATCATGCATCTCTCCACCACAAATAAGAACAAGTTACAAAGAATCAAATACAATAACGTTTGAAACAAAAGTCAACTTGGAACCCTATTCAAATTTCTACCAAAGTTTGAATTCAAATAAGAGGTCATTTCCCAACTCCCTGTCATCTCCAAGAAAACCAACACCTTTGGACCAAGATAAAACTTTTTGCACTTCATATTGCATGTATGCATAGAATTTCAATATAAGTCTTTTATGATTTCATGTGGGTTTTAAATTGTTGGGCAATGTTTAGTTAATTCAAACTTAACCAATAGAAGCATTAGAGAAGAACCACAAAGATCAAAAGAACCCGAAGCAAGAGAAATAAAGAAAAAGAGAAGAAAAGATGATCTAGAAAAAGTTAACCACTACCCTACTTTGGACACTTGGATTAAGAAATCTGTAACTCACCTTCATGTTTGGTCAGTTAGTTAAGCTTCACCAAGTTACATACTAACTCAACCAAGAAGTTTCCAGCAAAAACTCAGATCCTAACCTATTTCAAAATCTGTCCGAAGTTTGAATCTGAATCAGAAACCATACCTCAAATTGGAAATAAGATTTTTGCAAAACCTCATATTTCTTCATAACAAAAATATTTCTGGAATTCCTATCCAATATAATGACCAACCCAATTGGAAATTTTCAAAAATTCAAAGTTTGAATTCTTGCGGACATTGTATCGAACACGTGGTGGGCGAAATCCAGGGAAAATCGGTTCTACTGTGGCCAACGCTGTTCACCCCTGCCCAAACCCTGTAGCCATGCTTGGGGACATCTCTTGGTCGAGCCCCAGCATCCCCTGCCCCGACCACGGCCGTGAGACAAGGAAGCACAGAGGAGAACCACCGCCCGGACCCCTCCCATGCCCCCCTCTGAACCAGACCGTCCCGACCTCTCCCATCGCGCCAGGATGCTCCTGCAGCACACCGCAGCCCGCAGCACCCGCCAACACCGCCCCTCTTCCCTCCCACAGCCGACACCGGCCGTGCTCTCTCCCCAGATCCACTCGCCCCGTGCTCCCTCTCCCAACTATAAAAGGACCTCCTCTCTTCCCTGAAAAGAACCCCACCATCCCCAGGAACCTCCTAGACAACATCTCCAGCTTCCTCTCTCTCTCGTTCGAGCTCCCCCGTCGACGCCGCTCCGCAGAGCACCTCCCGTTCCCGGCGTTCTAGAGCCTCCCGCGAGCTGCCGCCTGGACGAGGTGGAGGAGGAGAAGCTCCTCCGCCGCCTAGACATCCTCGCCGCCGCTCCCCCTCGCCGCCGGTGAGCTCCCCGTGCGCAGCCCTCCTCCCAGTACTCCTTCTCGTTTACGTTCCTGTAGCGCCCGGGGAAGAAGAACCCGATACCCCTTCGTTTTTAAGTAGCGGGCCCCCTTTGTCAGCTTTTATTTTTTTTCCCTTGCCACCCGCCCAGCTGCAGCCTAGTGGGCCGGCCCAGAGCAATCTGTGTGTCCGGCCCGGATGAAAAAAAAAGGGGATATTCGATTTCCGATTTCTGAAAAACACATTCAGATGCTTTAGTATATTTAATTTTCCCGGAGATCTACTGATCCAAATCTAGCAAATGAAAATGTTCTGGAAACCTTAGAACATAAGCTATCCAATAAAAGTGGTTTCAACACAATTAGATTTACAGAGTGGTTGCAGTAAAAATAACAAAACAGGAGCTTTTTCACCTTAGAAAATTCATATCAATTCGAATAAAATTCCTAAAAATATAAATCCAACTTTGGAAATTCACAATTAGTGATACCCATCTGCATATACCATTAGATTTCATTTTTGAACCTTTTAAAGTAAATGCTATTTACCTATATGGTTAATATAGGCATTTGCCACATAGATTTTTATTAAACTCAAATCTATAATCGAAATTTGTATGGAACTCTTATTGTTGAACCACATTTTCCAAAGACCCTCTGTAGGTATTGATCTTAGTCTATGTGAGCTTGTAGGAAGTATTTGGAAATTTAATCCTACATGGTAGTAATTAAAAACTCAAACTTGCACACCAATCTCAAAATATGGAAATGATATGAAACCAATTTGAATCAACCACATTTCTAAATATTGATCTATAACCTTTGATCCCATTCAACTAGGATCTATAGACTCTACTTGTAAGATTCAAACTTGATCACTAAATAGTTGCAAACTAGAAATGGCTTCAATAAAAGAGAAATACTATAAACCCTATGAATCCTCTTTAGTTGTAACATAATCTCGAATATATACTAGTAGTATATGAACTTTGGTCAATAAGGACTTGCAAGAGATATTTCACAATTCAAAGTAAATCAAATCCCCACTTAAGTCAACAAAGTGATAATTCTATCTATATGAACTCAATTAAGTTAGCCACTCTCCATAGACTTCCTGGAACGTCTCCTTACCCCAAGTATCCTTATTTGCTTGAGTATGTGTTGCTTGTAAATTGTGTGGTGATTGCATGCTTATTTGCTTTCCCGACGATTAGACGACAACGAGAGTAAGGAGAATGGATCCCGAAGTCCACCGGGAAATGGAGATGGAGATCAATCAATCCAAGATGAAGATGAAGACTATTTTAACTTTGCCAAGCCAGGCAAGCCATCTTTTGATTCATACTCCCACTACCTAGTTTTAATATTGCATTCTACTTGTTTTAAGTAAATTGCATGATTGAATTGCTAGAGTAGAATGATAGAAGCATATTGATGTCTTGATTATCAAGAGCATCAAGCTGAGTTTATCCAACCCTAGTAGTAGTACTATCACTCAATGTAGTTGCTTAGCCGCTAATAAAAGTTGAGGCTATCTCTGGAGGAACCCCATTTGAAAGGTGGTGACTTGACATTGAAACTTGAAATGGGAGATTGCTCCTACATGATGGCTTTATGAAAGAAAATAATCTTGACTAAGAACTATGAAATGTATTTCTCAATTGACAACGAGTGATGTACATGGGTGCCAATTATAACGTACAACCACGTTACCCCTATATGGGAAGGGGCTAAATCCGTAGCTTGTTTATCTTAGTATGGGAGGTCTTGCATCAAATCTTCATGGAAGGACTCCACGGGCGGATACTTCTTGACCAGGTGGATTCCACTAACCCGGTCTCCGGGATGGGCATAACTAGAGGCGCCGGAGCGGGATTCCGTATTCCGGGCTCTAGGGAAGGATCCTATACTAGGATGAGCAAGTGAAAGGCTTTGTTTGATTATCTGAAATCCGCATACCTTTGTGTATAGCGAACCGTGGATTTCTCCCGGCAGATGTATCGAATCTTGTGGGTAAAGTGTACCCCTCTGCAGAGGTTTCAAACTATTCGAATAGCCGAGTCCTCGGTCATGGACGGTTGGCAAACTCTACCTGGCTTTTGTCAAGACTAAAAATAACAAGGGTAAACTTGGTGAATGACATGAATTTGAATTGACATGACCTGACCATGATCTGGACACATTGAAGTTCCTCTTTAGAATGAACTTAGAGAACTAAACCTCTTTCTACCAATGAACATTCTTGGGAAATAAAACTAGCTTTTGCAAATAAACTTAGTGCTTAGTCCACCATATCAACCATGCATATCTATCTCACCACTTTGTTTATAAGATGGTTTGCGAGTGCATCCAATGTACTCATGGCTGTGTCCCTGGCTATTAACTTGGCCAGACTTGAAGGAGCAAGATCAAGAAGGAAGGACTCATTGACGGCTTTGCGAATTAGGCTCGTTTCCTACTGTCTGCTTTGCCTGTGCGGTTGAAGCTTGACAATATGGACCCAAAGTGTTATTCCGCTGCATGTTGATGTAATGTAAGGTTTGGTCTGTGCGACCACCTATGTAATCCCTTTTAATTACTATTAATGTCCATGACTGTGATATCAACTACGTTATGTAAATCACAACATTGATTCTGGGATTGTGATGGATTACATAACGGGCACTTCGAATTTGTTATCAAATTTGAGGTCGTTACACTTCTCCACCTTGTGCTTCATGTTTAGATCTCATGAGCTGCCCTACATGATTGAGATCACCGTTATGTAATTCTATGATGTTGGTTTGTTGGGATCCGATGAATATTGGTGTTTATGATTAAGTTGCTGTACTGAATTATATCTTTTGTTATCTCTATGTTGTTTATGATCTTGCATGCTCTCCGTTGTTAGTAGCTATCTTGGCCGAGTAGTTGCTAGTGACTCCAAGAGGGGGTATTTATGCTCGATAGTGGGTTCATGTCTCTATTTCACCTGGGGGAGTGACAGAAACCTCTAAGGTGGTAGATGTGCTGTTGCTACTAGGGAGAAAACAACATTCATATGCTCAAGGGCATATGCTTTGTTTACATTACACACTTTGCTTAATGCAATTATCTGTTGTTCGCAACTTAATACTTCTAGGGTGTTCGGATGATATCCCCGGGGGTGGATTATTAGTCATAGATGCAGTTGGATGGCGGTCTATGTATTTTGTTGTAATGCCCAGAGTAAATCTCATAGTGATCTTCTTGACATATCACGTTATCTTTATTCTATCAATTGCCCAACTGTAATTTGTTTACCCAGCATGTTATTTTATCTATGGAGAGACACCACTAGTGAACTGTGGACCCCGGTCCTATTTTAATCATATTGCAATCACCTGTTACTTTTCCCGCATTGTTTACTTTACTCGCATATACTCTACTGTTTTCCACTCGATACACTCATAACCTTTGTTTCAAGCAAACCGGTGAGATTGACAACCTCATCGCAAGTTGGGAACAAAGTATTTGTTTGTGTGTGTGTGCAGGTTCCACAACACCTTCAGTCGTCATCGTCTCCCTTCTCCTGTTCGATAAACCTTGGTTTCTTAACTGAGGGAAAACTTGCCGCTACACTCATCATACCTTCCTCTTGGGGTTCCCAACGGGCTGGTCATCACCACGCACAAGGACTTACTGCTCCCACGTCATCATCACACGAGTAGCAGCACTTTTTCTGGCGCCGTTGCCGGGGAAGAGAGAAGACTTCTGCGAGGGGAGTTCTTCGCACACACATTCTTTACTTTGTTATTTGTTTTGCTTTACTTTATTTTATTTTACCTGCATTGTTTTTATATCAAAAACCCAAAAAAATTAGAATCCTTGGTAGTTGTTTTTACTTATCTGCTTTTAGTTTTGTTACAATGAGTAATCCTGAAGCAGAAGTTCGTAGTTTCAAGCAACAAGGGGGAGAAAGTTTAAAAGATGCTTGGTACCGTATTAACAATGCTCATCATAGGTGTACCAAAAAGCACTCCACCACGATCCTCCTTAGAAATTTTTATGTTGGTATATCTAGCTGGAATAGGTATGTTCTTGATACTCTTACAGGAGGTAATTTTCTGGGTACTCCCGCGGGAGAAGCATGCACTATAATTGAAAGTTTAGTGGGAATACCACCTATTCATGTTGCTAAGACTGAGACCACCTTGGAAGAGGTGGTAGAAAAGCTCAGCTCCTTAGAAAAAAGTTTGCCAAGTATCCTAGAAAATGCTAGCCGCGTTAGTGAATTAATAGAAAATATTGGTAAGAGAATTACCATTTTAGAGGCTAGCACTACTCATGACAATCAAAACTTAAGGATTGGTAAACTAGAGGAGTCTATGGAAACTCTTAGTTTAATCTTCTCTTCTCTTAAATTTAAGAAGGAGAAAGTGTTTGTTGGAAAAGAGCAAAAAATTTTGTATGTTCCCAAGGTTTCTGCACTTAAATCTCAACATGTTCTTAAGATTGGTAAGACTCTTAGTTCCACTAAGGGTGACTTGCAGGTTGAATCATCTTCGGGAACCTACAAAGAGCCTACTGAGGTAACTAGCACTTCATCACTTGATATTACTTGATTCGCAATTTTCTGCGCCTAGCTCAAAGGCGTTAAAGAAAAGCACTCTTGGGAGATAACCCAATGTTTACTTTTCAGTACTTTTTCTTTTATTTTGAGTCTTGGAAGTCATTACTACTGTAATGACTGCTCCTTATCTTGTTTATTTCGTTTTTGTGCCAAGAGAAGCCTCTAATTTGAGTGAGGTAAAGATTTGGGGATGTTGCTGTCCTGAAACTGTTTTCAGTGCTGCACCGTAAAAATTCGTGAAAATTCTCTGTATATCTTTTGGACCTGCGATTTCTTGTGCATATGCCCCAGGTTATATCCAAACTTTTCTTAGGCGAACACTTTTTGATTTGAGCAACAGAAAATCCCTCAAAAATTCGTCCTTTGTCAGCTGTCCAGTTTTGACAGATTTCTGCCAATATTTGTTTTTGCCACTTTATCGCTTTCTTTTGAGTTCTTTTTGATCATGGAACTCTTGTGGAAGTTGCTACAGTAGTATATACTTTATATGTGGTGGTTTTGGGTTGAAACCTGAAGCTAAAAGAGGTTGAATATATTTTATGCTTACACTAATGTTAGTAATAGAATTGTGTTTAGTTTTGTATGAAGGAAGTTTTCAAGTGTAGGGATTGGAGAATGATGAGATGAGTTGAAGAATGGACAAAAGCTCAAGCTTGGGGATGCCCATGCATCACCCCAAGAAATATCCAAGAAGTACAAGCGTCAAAGCTTGGGGATGCCCCCGAGGCACCCCTTCTTCATCGGCAAAAATCAGGTCACCTTTCAAAACACTATATTTTTATTGCTTCATGCACTATGTGTTTTTCTTGGAGCGTCAGTTGTGTTAGTTTTATTAGTTTGTTTAGTTTGTTTGTTTGCTGCAATAAATGGTTGGACCCCAACAAATTTCCTTTGGAGGAGATGTACTCGTTTTCATTTGCAAAGAACGCTCTAGTTTTCACTCTTATTAAAAATCGAGCGCTCTACTTTTTCTGCTACTGCTTTTGGTTTTCGTTTTCGCCTTGATATGCATTCAGATCTTGTCATATCTTTTCATCAAGGTGTATTTTTGCCTCTGATCTTTATTGGTTTTCATCAAAAGAGGTGTTTATAAATTTTCAAATGGTGTTGGAAAAGAGAAAAAGCTTTGTGCAAAATAGTGGTACAAGAAGGAGCTTGTGTAGACTGCGGCTTAGGCTTTTTCATGTCATGCTTGATGTCTTTTTGATAGTATGCTTAGTGGTTTTGCTGTAGCATGACTTGTCTCAAATAACTGAGATTGCTTAATGAGCCTTTGAAAAAATCATGCATTGTTTTTATTGTATGGAAGCATTATTTTGGTTTTCTCCTTGATGCTTTATTTGGGTTGACTTGGCGCATGCTCACACATGTTAGACTCGTACAAAGTCGCCATTAGCCTTCATGATCATTTAGTTTTTGACTTTTGATGCCATCGTATGCTTCTTTTAATGTCGCTTTGTCGCTTTGCATGATTATGGCCATTATTGCTCTCTTAGTTGGTCGCTCCCAGTCTTTTGCTAGCCCTCGCCTTGTACTGAGTATGAGCTCTACTCGTGCATCCAACTCCCAAAAGCCAAGTTTGCCATTGTGTCCACTATAAATTCCTATGCATGGTATTTGTAAGCCATTCCAAAGTAAAATTTTCGTGTGCTACCTTTCAAAAACCTTCAAAATACTTCTCGTTTTGTGACACTGTTTTCAGCTCATGGGGACGTAGTGGTCGGATTTGCTATCTTCCATATTGCTTATTCCAAAAAAGAAAAAAAAGAGAAAAACAGAAAAAAAAAGGCACTCCTCCAAAGAATGTGAATGTTGGTGGGCACCCGATGGAATCGGTTAGCCATGGTATGTGAAAGGAAAAGGTGGGGAGGAGTGCCAAGTTTTATAAAAAGAGCACAAAAGTGCCAATCTCTCTCTCAAAAACTTGCTTTATTTTTGTATGGAAGATAGTAAGAACCCCATTGCCAGTCGTTGACAAAGACAACCACCTCTCAAAATCAAGTTTTATCTCTCTGTTTTACAAATGAAAAGCTCTAGCACATGCTTAATCACTGCTTCCCTCTGTGAAGGGCCTTTCTTTTACTTTTATGTTGAGTCACCACCTTCTTTCTTTATGCACCATTAAGAGAGCATAGTTGTCATTCTTAGTGTGATATGCATTGTCCCAAAGTTCATTGATTGACTCATATTGTTGGTTTCACTTGTTCTTAAATTATTTGTATCTAGTCGCCCTCTTAAACTTTGAGGTGTCCTATGCATTTATGTTTTGCTCTCTTTGAAGGACAAGCTGAAAACCATTTGTATGTTTTTCCTTATGATTTGAACACACGTTTGACTTTCATTGTTTCATTATCATGATCTTTTGTTTGTGTTCATTTGCATGTTTACAACATGGTTGCTAAGTTCTTATTGTCATGATTATATCTTTCATGCCCATGTTTTAAGTTCTATTGATCCCAGCTCACCAATGCTTACATATATGATCAAGATTGTGTAGGTGCATGTCACCTCAAAAATTATTCTTTGTTATCACTAACCTACTCGAGGACGAGCAGGAGTTAAGCTTGGGGATGCTTGATACGTCTCAAACGTATCTATAATTTTTGATGCTCCATGCTTGTTTTTACACCATTTGCCTATTGTTTCGTTACACTTAGTGGCATTTTTATACATTTTCCGGAAGTAACCTATTAACGAAGTGCCACAGTGCCAGTTTCCCGTTTTCTGCTGTTTTTGTGTTTCAGAAGTGATACACAAGAAATATTCTCGGAATTGGACAAAACAAGTTCCTGAAGTCATATTTTACCCAGAAGCTTCCAGAGATCCGAAGAAGTGTCGGAGGGGGGCCACCAGGGCCCCACACAAGGGGGCGGCGCGGCCTGGCCCCTGGCCGCGCCACCCCTGTGTGAGAGCCCCTGGCTCCACCTCTGACATCGCCCCTTCGCCTATAAGTACCCCCCGACGAGAAATACCTAAGGCCCGATCAGTTTTCCAGAATACATCGCGATCCGCCGCCGCCGTCGACCCGAAGATCGGGAGGGTCCAGAAGCTCTTCCCGGCACCCTGCCGGAGAGGGGAATCGCCACCGGAGGTCTTCTTCATCGCCATGCTTGCCTCCGGAGCGATGAGTGAGTAGTCTACCTTGGACTATGGGTCCATAGCAGTAGCTAGATGGTTGTCTTCTCCACCTTGTGCTTCATGTTTAGATCTCATGAGCTGCCCTACATGATTGAGATCACCGTTATGTAATTCTATGATGTTGGTTTGTTGGGATCCGATGAATATTGGTGTTTATGATTAAGTTGCTGTACTGAATTATATCTTTTGTTATCTCTATGTTGTTTATGATCTTGCATGCTCTCCGTTGTTAGTAGCTATCTTGGCCGAGTAGTTGCTAGTGACTCCAAGAGGGGGTATTTATGCTCGATAGTGGGTTCATGTCTCTATTTCACCTGGGGGAGTGACAGAAACCTCTAAGGTGGTAGATGTGCTGTTGCTACTAGGGAGAAAACAACATTCATATGCTCAAGGGCATATGCTTTGTTTACATTACACACTTTGCTTAATGCAATTATCTGTTGTTCGCAACTTAATACTTCTAGGGTGTTCGGATGATATCCCCGGGGGTGGATTATTAGACATAGATGCAGTTGGATGGCGGTCTATGTATTTTGTTGTAATGCCCAGAGTAAATCTCATAGTGATCTTCTTGACATATCACGTTATCTTTATTCTATCAATTGCCCAACTGTAATTTGTTTACCCAGCATGTTATTTTATCTATGGAGAGACACCACTAGTGAACTATGGACCCCGGTCCTATTTTAATCATATTGCAATCACCTGTTACTTTTCCCGCATTGTTTACTTTACTCGCATATACTCTACTGTTTTCCACTCGATACACTCATAACCTTTGTTTCAAGCAAACCGGTGAGATTGACAACCTCATCGCAAGTTGGGAACAAAGTATTTGTTTGTGTGTGTGCAGGTTCCACAACACCTTCAGTCGTCATCGTCTCCCTTCTCCTGTTCGATAAACCTTGGTTTCTTAACTGAGGGAAAACTTGCCGCTACACTTATCATACCTTCCTCTTGGGGTTCCCAACGGGCTGGTCATCACCACGCACAAGGCCTTACTGCTCCCACGTCATCATCACACGAGTAGCAGCGAGGAACGCTACTGAGGCTGTTTTCTATTTTGTCCCACGAAAAGCGCATTTTCCATTTTTGAAGTACCGAAATTGGAATTTTATGTGAGGCGGCTACCGAAACGGCTAATCAAAATCTAGGCACAACACCCCATATAAATAGTAGACCTCGTGAGATGTGCATATCAGCTCTCGTTTCGACACGCAAACCTTTTGAGGTATATTCTAAATTTTGTGTAAGCTCCTGCCAATTCCGCTGGAAATGGGGTGTGTTTGCACTTTAGCGGCGATATGACGCGCTCTTGATTTTTCGAAAAAATCATTTTTGGATCCAAAATGCAACATTTGTTCACGGAACTTTGACCGTTAAAGCGGGACTCCGAACCGCCTAGCCGCGAGCGGGAGTTTTAGCGTGCCGTCATTTCATGCGGGTCCAAATCGGGCGTAACTAATTCAAAAAAAATTGAAAAAATATGAGACCTTTGCGTGGCGTCATTTTATGTGACCTAATTGCGGACAAAAAATCAAACCTAGGGTACGACCATTTTCTAGAAATCCCCTTCACAAAAATGACATACCACTTCAAGGTTGTGACGACCTCAAATTTGATAACAAATTCGAAGTGCCCGTTATGTATTCCACCGCAATCCCAGAACCATTGTTGCGATATACATAACGTAGTTGGTAACCAGTTCCATAGACATTACAATACGATAGTTCAAATACAATGGTCATATAGACCAAGTCATATTACAACACAATATAGCAGCGGAAAATAACGTCTTCGGCCCATGCCTTCACCTACAGGCAATGGCGACTCACGGAGATGATCTTAGTTCTGGTACTCTTCCTCATACCCTTCCTCCTGGTATTCCTCCCCATAGTCTGGCCAAGTTGATAGCCAGGGACACAGCCGTGAGTACATTGGATGCACTCGCAAACCATCTTATAAATGAAAAGATGAAGTAGATATGCAAGGTTGGGTATAGTGGACTAAGCACTAAGTTGGTTTGCAAAAGCTAGTTTTATTTCCCAAGAATGCTCATTGGTAGAAAAGAGGTTTAGTTCTCTAAGTTCATTCTAAAGAGGAACTTCAATGTGTCAAGATCACGGTCAAGTCATGTCAATTCAAATTCATGTCATTCACCAAGTTACCCTTGTTATTTTTAGTCTTGACAAAAGCCAGGTAGAGTTTGCCAACCGTCCATGACCGAGGACTCGGCTATTCGAATAGTTTGAAACCTCTGCAGAGGGGTACACTTTACCCACAAGATTCGATACATCTACCGGGAGAAATCCACGGTTCGCCATACACAAAGGTATGCGGATTTCAGATAATCAAACAAAACCTTTCACTTGCTCATCCTAGTATAGGATCCTTCCCTAGAGCCCGGAATACGGAATCCCGCTCCGGCGCCTCTAGTTATGCCCATCCTGGAGACCGGGTTAGTGGAATCCACCTGGTCAAGAAGTATCCGCCCGTGGAGTCCTTCCATGAAGATTTGATGCAAGACCTCCCATACTAAGATAAACAAGCTACGGATTAAGCCCCTTCCCATATAGGGGTAACGTGGTTGTACGTTATAATTGGCACCCATGTACATCACTCGTTGTCAATTGAGAAATACATTTCATAGTTCTTAGTCAAGATTATTTTCTTTCATAAAGCCATCATGTAGGAGCAATCTCCCATTTCAAGTTTCAATGTCAAGTCACCACCTTTCAAATGGGGTTCCTCCAGAGATAGCCTCAACTTTTATTAGCGACTAAGCAACTACATTGAGTGATAGTACTACTACTAGGGTTGGATAAACTCAGCTTGATGCTCTTGATAATCAAGACATCAATATGCTTCTATCATTCTACTCTAGCAATTCAATCATGCAATTT